>JAUTDX010000841.1:0-108602 GCA_030844895.1 Ambrosia x helenae
TCTAATAGTACTAATACTAATAGTAATAATTATTACTCTTGTAATTAAATAAATAAAAAAATAACCTTGCTATAAGGTGACACCATGTGTTGCAATGTTGCACGATTCTTTCTCCTAGCTTCTCTTGATGAAGTATACCTATCCATCTTTAGAAGAGTAAAATTGGAATGATAGCATGACGATTGGGCTGAATTTCAACATCGTAGATAAGAACCTGGTTTAAAAGACAAAACATGACTTGCCAATAAATGTTAATGAATATTATTATTATTATTATCATTTATTTTGAACAAATCTCTGCCATAAGTTATCATATTCAAATATAAAAAAAAGGAATATCTACCTATGAAGTTATGGTTATCGTTTCTTATTCAAATATAAAAACCCTAAGTATTGATTTATTAGCAGAGTAAAATATATTTGAAAACAAAAACCCACTAAAAATAGTCGTTTTTTTTCTCCGTTTTTTATATAGAACTATGGTACTCGTTGGAAAGATAATAAAACACTCGTTAATTTTGTGTAATTTTTTTTCTTTAAAAATCTCGTATAATAAAAGATATTAACGTTTAAAAGTTATGGGAGAAAACGTAAGAGAGGAAATTTAATTTTGTTTTAATTTTTTTTTCTTTTCCTAAAATAACTTAATGGCTTTTGTTTTTTAATTGTTCCACATATGTGCCACATGAGAGCCTACATGGCACTCTCAAAGGAGAGAATGACCTCTTTGAATGACATGTAGAATATAAGCCTTTGGAATATTAATATATATAGATTTGGTACAATACTAATTTGTATGTCTAGAATAGAACAAGATACGAAGTATTTATTTATGTGTCTCTCACACTACTTTAGGGACAATAAATCAAGAGAAAAAGTATAGGATTACAAAGTATTCTTGACATAAAAAGTGTAGAAAGTCACTAGAGCTTGTCACCTGTCAATTTAAATTAACCACGATTAAACTATTAACTCCGCCATACACCCACCTACAAACCACCGCCTTTACACAGGTGAAGTGGATAGCACTCATGCCCATCTCCCCATCCTCTTCTATCTCACTTATTACAAATTCATTACCATGTTCATCACCACAATTATATGGTCTGCTAGGGCTGTTCAAATCGCTCGCCGCTCGTGAATCACTCGTTGCTCGTTCGGAAAATGCTCGAAAAAATGCTCGCTCGATCTTCCGCTCGGTTGTATATGAGCCGATCGGCTCAGTTCGGTTTGCAAATGAGCCAAGCACGATCAAAGGTACGCTCGGCTCGGTTCGGCTCGAATAAATTTTTATTTATTTAATAATAAATATACACACAATTTACAGATAAATTTATAGCTTTATATATAAGATTCTAATGGATTTGACTCAGTATATGCAAACAAAATAAAACAGCCACTACTTAACACAATAAAAAAATTAACACTAGATTTAATAGTAAAACAATAAGTCAAGAGGTGACAGTCTTGACTTTTTTATGTTAATAGTCGTCCATCGCTAATTCTCACTTGATATCACACCTACGTCACAATGCAACAACTGTTGTCTGACGTATGCTCATCACCACATCAACCTCAATCTAAGCCTCATCCTTGGATATTGGATCTAATTATTAGTGTTATCATCGGACATTTTGACCTTAGTTGTCACTGACAATGAAAACATCAAAGGAAACATCCCAATTTTATACTCGTCCATATTATTCTCCGCTCGATTCTCGCTCGGAAAAATTTGCGCTCGAAGAATGCTCATTCGGTTTTCGGCTCGATTGTAAACGAGCCGCTCCGCTCGGTTCGGTTTGTAAACGAGCCAAGCACGAGCAAAGCTCCGTTCGGATCGGCTCGTGAACAGCCCTATGGTCTGCACTACCGTTGATAGCTTTAAGTTTAACCTCTAAATACCTGTCTTACACGATCTTCGACGTCTTATTGGATGAATCTCTATAATCAATGCTGATTTTCTTGAATTCCAATTCAATGTCTGAATCATCTTTATCAATATTTGTTGGGTGAATTTTGTTTTATCATTTATTTTTCTTTTTGCTCAACAACTTATTGGGTGAATTGGGTATATGGGTGTGATTATTTTTTGGCTATCGACGTCTAAACGAAGGATCTGTAGAAGGTTTGGAAATTCATTGGTGGTTTTGGTTGGGAAGGGATTGGTTTTAAATAGACTGAAACAGAGGGTTAAGGGATTGGTTTTAAAAAGACTAATAAGAGGGTCATCTTGCAAACCTAAAACAAGGTACTGATGAAGAACGAGTGCGTTTAAAGAAATATACAAAAGAAGTTTAAAATTGTAATGTTCGTTTGTTTGTACAACGAGTGCGTCTAAATTTTCAATGAGTGCGTCCAAATTTTTTAATGAGTGCGTCCAAAAATAGATTATTATATATAATGAGTGCGTTTAAAGATCCCTGTTTATCATAGTCATCTTCTTCTTCGCCTGCAGCCTTTTTATAACCTATTTTTATCTTTAATTCTTCTTCTAGAATAAAAAATCGAGTGCTTCTGACAAATAATACGTTCGTTTTTAATGTTGATTCATACGATTTTCAACTGATTTATTGTATAATTATAATACTCTGTTTTTCTTATTTTTTTATTTTTCAATTATGATAATGAATGTATTCGATGTTTGTTTTCGGTATTTTGATTGTGTAATCATTCAGATTGGTTTAATTGATCTCAATCGATGAAAAATTATGTTTTGATTTTCATTATTTTGATTCTGTTTTTATGATTTGAAAAAAATTAGATGTTTTTTCCTAATTTACCCTTGGTTAGTTTGACCAAAGTATGATTAGGGTTTTTAATCATCATCCAGCCATCTTCTTTAATAAAAGAAGTACGTCAACAACTTCTGAAAATAATTTAAGCAAACTTATAATTGTTCTATGATGAGAACCCCATCATGTGTTTCGGCTCGTGCATGGAAAACCTCTTAGTTTAATCCTTTTCCGGTCTTAATTTCACCTTGAAGAATTTCTTTTCACCGTGTCTCTTTTTGCCTCCAATATGATCTCTTTTCCCTTGCAAGAAGCATAATCAATATCATCATTTTGGATCAGGGGCCACAGGTATCACATCTAATGTATGCAGACGATGTTGTTTTTCTAGGAGAGTGGTCGGTTTCTAATATTGGAATTGCGAAGATTGTTGAGAGGCTTTCACTTGGTGTCCGGATTAAAAGTTAATATGTTGAAGTGTAAAATTATACGGCCTGGGGTGGGTGCGAATGAAGTCCAACAAATGGCGGATGTATGGAGGTGTGGCTCGGGTACTTTTCCATTCTCACATCTTGGTTTGTAGGTGGGGGCGAACATGAATTTACGTAAAAATTGGCAACCGGTGCTGGATACGTTTAGGAATCGACTCTCTTTATGGAAGGCAAGAACTCTTTCATTTGGAGGCAGAGTTACGCTAATTCGGTCGGTACTAAACTCACTCCCTACGTATTATTTTTCATTGTATAAGGCGCCAGTTAAAGTAATTGAAGACCTAGATAGAATGAGACGCGTTTTCTTTTGGGGGGGTCAGAAGAGAAGGCAAAATGAACTGGGTGGCGTGGGAGAAGGTGTGTGCACGTTGGAACATGGGGGTCTAGGGTTGGGTTCGTTTAAGGGATGCGAACGGTTCATTATTGGCGAAGTGGTGGTGGAGGTTCAAAATGTAGAGGGACGGGTTATGGAGGAGAGCGATATGGGCAATACATAATAGTTCGCGGGGATGGAATTATGTACGGCAAAAATGTCGATTCTGGGGCCGTGGAAAACAAATTTCCAACTCTGTTGGTGAGGCGCAAAGGGTAGGAGTGGATGTATCTAGGTTGATCAAAGGGGTTGTGGGGAACGGTATGGAAATTAGATTTTGGTTGGATGTTTGGATTGGTGATGAACCATTAGCTGCGAAGTTTCCGAACCTGTTCCAGATTGAAAAGAGGAAGAATGCATCAGTGGGTGGGTCTGGGTTGGGCTCGAACTGGGAATGGACGAGGGGGGTTGGGCCTGGAGTTGAATCTTCAGAATTGGGCTTATTGGGTTCATGGTTGGGGCTGTTTCTTTATCATCAAGAAGTGACAGATGGGTTTGGGCTCTAAATGGGGTTGGGTCATACACACCAAGAAGTTTTAAGGATGGTTTAAGGAATCTCAGATCTGCGGGTTATTCTTATTGTTTTCGGCACAATTCATGGGTCCTTAAAAAGGTGGAGATCATGGCATGGCGTGCGGAGCTCGATCGTTTACCAACACTTGTTGCGCTACACCGAAGGAACGTGGTCTTCGGGTCTATTAACTGTCCGTTCTGTAGTGAGTTTACGGAGACTACCGAACACATCTTTATCGACTGTGGATTTGCTCAAGTCATTTGGCAGGTGGTGGCTCAATGGTGCAAGATTAATCCTATATATGCATTTCGAGTTCGAGATATTTTGGAGCTGGATATGTACGTAAGCGGGTCAAAATGGAAGAAGAAAGCGATTTATGCAGTTTGTCTAGTGGCTCTTTGGTGTTTATGGAGGACAAGAAATGAGGTAGTATTCAATCATGGGTCGTTTCGGTACAAATGTTAATTGGGGAATCAAAACAATGAGTTATCTATGGGTGAAGTCAAGGTCTCGGAAGACAGATCTGGAGTGGAACATTTGGAGATCATTTGGTATTAATAAGATAGGCTGGTAGTCTTTGGGTGTAATGCGAACCATTGTAAAGGGTTAGTGTAATTTGGTGTAATATGGTGAATGTACTTGGTGGTGGTTAGCTTCCGGCTAGCCATAAAGTAATAAAATTCTTTTGGTGATCGTTCAAAAAAAATATTCATCATTTTGGGGACTTTTGTTTTAGGGCAAATTGGTAATAAAAGCCTATTTAGGATTAAAATGCGGTTTCATATTCACAATCACATCAAGTAACAAACCTAATTAATTAATCAAACATCTAAAAAGGCAATTAGGCAAAAACCCTTTTAATCAAACATCCAAAAAGACAATTATAGTCAATTAGGCGGAGGACCTGGGACGGGGAGGCGCAATTATAGTCAACACCCAGCTTGAATGTTTGTGTTTCTGATTTTCCAATCAGAATTAGGTTTTCTAAATTCAGCATATGTGTTAAAAGATGATTCTTGTAAGTCCTATGAATAACAATGCAAAGTGTTTTGTAATAAATAAGAAATCAAAACATTATAAAGTGTTCCTTTTCATACCGGAATCTAATAAAAGCTAGAGTCTAAGCTTCAAACACTTTTAAGGGGTTTCAATGTGTCATCATGAGTTGCCGTATCTAAAACATTTTAAACCAAATGCGTACGTCACAAGAAAAATATTTGTTAGAGGTGGCAATTTTAACTACGTTTATACAAAAAGGATGGATTATTTGACAACAGCTTATGTGAGCGTCCATATTTACACCAAATGGCTTGTAGTCAAGCGGTATCATCAAAGTGTGATAGAAAGATGTCACTTACCATAAGATTAAGGGTTTAAATGTCATGATTGTATCAATCATAACAGTGTAGATTTAGAAGTAATTTAGAAATGAGATTAGAATGCATATGCATTATCCCTTTAGAATTTTTGTTTTACAAAATTCACTAAATGAAGAGGTGTCCTTTCTCAAAATATTTGTAACACAAGGACCTCATAATAACATGACGTATCGAAGGTACGCATCCAAAACAATAACACCATGAATGGTAAAAGCATCATATTCTATACAAAAGTTAAATATATATTCTTCGTCCTTTTAGCCTCTTGCGATTATATAAAGAGAATCTAATAAACGGGCCAAAGTAAAAGATATAAGTAAAAAGCTACAAGCAAGATCATGCATGTACATATGAATTTTATTTTTCTTGCCAAAGAAGGACAATAATTCTCATATGCGCAATATGTGCAAATTAGACAATATCAATCCTAAAAATACAGGTCACTCTTAAAATTAATAGGTACTATTATTTTTTATTTGGCGACAAAAAAAAATCCACTTACTTGCCCATCATATTTGTAACGCTTTAATGCGTTTGGGATTGAGAGTGAAAATGATTTATTGACGAAAAATCCAATAAATCATCAAAAGCCACACTTTATGGCTTTTGAAAATGACTTAGTGTTTTTTTTTTTTTTACTGTTGGCTTTTTTTTAAACAATAGGTTAATAAGTCATTATAAACCCAATCTCAAACGCCGTCTAAAAGGTTTTACTCATCACGTTTAGGAAACAGAAGATTAATAAATCTCACAGTACATAAAAAAATCAAAAAAATAACAATACATTAAATTGAATGGTTTAACAAGCTAGGCTAATAATTTATGCTACCATCTAATAATAATCGTAATATCCAAGCTCTTCGAGTTATTTGAAAAGAATATTATGTTCACTGAAAACAAAAGTGTGCTTAATTTTACCAAAAAAGAAAAGCTTTTTAAAAAACGTTGATTCTTCGTAAAACTTCTTTTATTTAAAAATGTCAACACACACCATCCCAACATTCTAGCACGTTTACGGCAATGAAATACAATTTATTTATTAAACAAACATGAAATGAAAACACTATAGCTTGTAATGTTTCTAAGAAACTATCTTAAGGGCAACTATCTTAAGGGCACGGGTGCAACCCTCATTTTTTTTTTCAACTTAACTGATTTACATCAATCCGGCACAACTATATCATTTTACTGAAATATAATTTTGAAGGCAGCAATTTATTGATTCTTTTATTTATTTTCATTTAAATACATATCTAAACTTTTTCTTAAATTTCACACGGTTTTAAATATTTAACAACCGTCCCACCTACAAACACGGTCAAAATAAATTAATTGCATTGAAACCGCCCCACCCAAAACGGTCAGTAAATTGAATTGAATTGAATTATCCATGCAACCGTTCAAAAATTAATTTGCATTGAAACCGTCCCAACAAAAACGGTTAGTAAATTTAATTTTAACATTGAAACGTTCAAGAAATGTGTATATAAACACACCACAGCGTGGTTAAAACACACATACACACCCATGGTTTAAACCCACACCTACACTCTTCAAACACAAACATGACGCGCTGGAACGAGCAAGAAGAAATCACCTTGGGGGAGGTAGGGATGGCAATGGGTCGGGTTTGGGACGAGTTTAGGTAATCTCAACCCCATACCCGATAAGGTATGCTTGTCCCAAACCTGTCGGGTTTGTGTTGGGTAATTACCCATCAGGTATCAGGTATACCCGCGGGTTTCGGGTAAACCCACTAATTTTTTAAACTTACCCATTGGGTATATCCAACCATATACCCGTCGGGTATCAATTGAGTAACTACTAACCAATTACATTTACAATTATTAAATATATATGTAAATGATTACAATGTATAAATATAAAATACTTAAACCATATAAAAACACTTAAAGACATCAATAACAAATAGTATGCACTATTTTTTGGTAATTTTTAGCATAAGATGGCAATCAAGATGGACAATTAGATATATTATGCATACATATTTAAAAAACATATATAAGAAAATTATATTGAGTATCTAATCAGATAAACATGTATACTTTATCGGGTAAAGGGGTATATCATCAAATCTCAAACCCCTCCCAAACTCGTGAAAAAAATAAAAACTAATCCCATACACGGACCCATACCCGATTACCCGACCCCAAACCCGTCCCAAATGTGTCGGGTTTCGGGTTTACCCATCGGGTTCAGGTTTGATTGCCATCCATAGGGGGAGGGGCTCGGGCTCGCACCTGAGGGGTTCTGGGACCGTGTGTTGGCCGACTTCAACTAGCAAGTCGGCATAAACAACTGCACCATTGAGAGCCTCCAGCGGAAATGGACCGATGTCAACAATAAATGCAATCGGTGGACCACCCTTTACGACCGCACCTTGAGGGAGCAACGGGCATCGATCCGGAGTTGGCTATCGAGTTCACGCATCTGGACTATGCGGCTCGATACGGCAATTTCAACCATGTCGAGGGATGACAATTCTTGCGCCAACTTAAAGCTTTTTTTATTTATGTTTTAATGTATTTTATTTTATGTTTAATATTAATGAATTTATGTTTTATTTTTTTCTTTATGTTTTTTATTTAATTGTGTTTTAATTTATGTTTAATTTAATTGAAACAGTCCCATAAATAACACGGTTTAAATTAAAAAAAACTTATATTAAATCAAATTTGAAAAAAAAACACCGTATAGAATCCGTGAGATATCTAACGAAAAAGGTCCAGGGGACCTCTACCAGCACTATCGGTGGCGGTGTTGCTTTACTGGTAGTGGGGTACCCGTGACCGAATCTGGTCCCCCCCCCCCCCCCCATTGAGAAAAAGATCGTTTGAAAATAATTTTAATGTGGAAAAAGAAAGAAGAAATGATAATGACATAATTTTGATAAAACATTAAATATTTTTATTATTCTCATATTAATAATTTTCTATCTATTTGATTAGTCATTAATACCTTATCATATACATATCAAAATTTGCCTCTATATATCAAAATTCATCCTACAAGTATAGAAATTACCATATGTTTATCATACACGTATCAAAATTACCATTTATTTACCCCACACATATAGAAATTTATCATTCATTTATCCTATACATATCAAAATTATCATTCACTGGAAATTACGTTTGCTTTGAAAGAATATATATTCTGAAAATGAATTATGAGTTTCATTTATTAATTTAACTAATTGAGATTACAACAAATTAATCAGTTATTTAGCATTAAATTACAATTATTAAATGAAAGAATATAATTGGTTTAAACTTGTTATTTTTCTTCTTATAAGATATTTTTTTCTCATCTGAACTCTCCACTATAATATTTCACTTATGTATATTAACAAACAAAAAAATTGAATGAAAAGTCTGTATGAGAACTTATAGAATAAAGTATGTGACTAATCTATACTTACTATAATAGGAGAGTCGTGAGTGATGTAAGAAAGCTGAGTTGTCAAGCATGGAGATAGGCCAACAATGCTTGTGTGATGCGAAAAGTGATGTCATTAATGAGCTAAAAATATTCAGAAAAATATGTGGGCCACATGAATTTACCACAGCTGAGCTAAATAGCATCTGTTCGTTAGCCTCGATTAACGAACAACTGTTCAGACCAATAATTGACCTCTTTTGTTAATATTGTTACTATAAGCAGATGTTCTGAACATCTGTTGAGTACTTATTCAGCCCTTAACTTTGAAGTTTTAATAGGGTTGTTTTAAATTAACATAGGGAAGTGTTATTTTTGAAGGTATATAATCATTACCGAAGATGCTTTGCTTACACACAACCATTTTCTCATCCAAATTAATTCATAAAATCAGCTTTCAAATTCTTTGTTAAAAACATCTCAATGGACGTTGATAAACAAAATTTATAGCTTTGTTTGTGATCTGAACCCATCCAAAGATATCTGGTATCTGAAGGGCCGTATCAGACGAAAGTGGAAACAAAATTTTAAGATGGAAATGATATTGATTGATGAGCAGGTAATGTATGTTTTCTCTAAAGTTACTTTATGTTATTAATGATGATATAAATACAAATATTATTCGTTTTATGTTTTTTGTTTACTTTATGTTATGACAGTTGTTGTCGTTGGTCTTGACATTTTTTTTTTATGTTTATTTTAAGGGTGATAAGATTCAGGCCTTCATAAAGAGTCCTTTGATGCACGTTTTTGACTATCAACTTGAAGAGGAAGATTTCGTTATTTTATCTAAGTTTGGGGGTCGGTGAAAACAAGGACCCATACCAACTTGTAGCACATGATTATAAGATCAACTTTTATCGTTGTACCACTGTTAGCCGTATTGTTGGTTGGCAAGGTGTTGAGTATGGATTTAATTTCACGCCTTTTAAAGATATTCTTAAAGGTGAAGCAAAGGAACTTTTGACTGTTGGTTTGTCTGTTACTTTACCTTTAATATTTAGTTTATTTTGATTTTGGGTTTCATAATTTTAATTATTGGCCAATTGTATAGATGTTGCTGGTGGTGTCATTTGGTGTGGAGCTCTCGATGTGTTTGGATGACCTCCAAAAGAAACTAAAAGGATGAATTTTGATATTCAATACTTGGAGTAAGCATTTTCCTTATTATTGTTTGTAAAGTATTGTTGTTAGTTTCATTTCTTTATGTACGTCATTTAGTGATGTAATAAATCAACCAAATCATTATTGAGTTTATATTTTTGTATATATATTTACCTCCAAAATTATATTGTTTTTATGTAGTGGTACAATTGCGATGTACTGTGTGGAATGGTTATGCACAACAGTTTAAGAAATTCATTTCTCAAAACACTGCTATTGAGCATGTGATGGTTGTTACACAGCATGACAAGGTTAAGGAGTCAAAAGGTAATTTCTCTTATATTCATGTTATTAATATTCCTGTTACTAATAGTTTGTGTAACACCTCGTTTTGTGCTCAAATAAAAATGTATGAAACCTATACTTCATATATTGTCGAACGAAGAAGTAATGAATAGTACGACTTATATTTGATATGTGAGACCGAGTCGAGCATTTAGTATTATAAGAGACCGTTTAGTAATAATATTAAAATTTATATTATTTGCACCTTACTCTGTTTTTAATGAAACTTAGGTCAAAATGTAGATAAAAATGAGCTCGTCACAACAGTATATTCATAGTTTTGTAAAACATTGTAGTTTAAAAGTTATAAGAGAAAAACGAGTGAAGCTATTGAAATAATTATAACAATATTAATAACAAAAATAATAATAAACATTCATGAAATTTGAGAATGTATTGTACGGGTCTATGTGTCATATAGCATACTACCATGAAAGATGTGAATATCTAAAATGATGCACGTATGTGAAAATAATAAGATAATATAGAACTTCATCCAGAATATGTGTGTGAATATGTGTTAAGTAAACTTAATGATGAAGTTTTTATCACTTGAATCAAGTATAGTAGGCTTATCGGCAAAGCAATAGAACTCCTCAAATTCTACCTATATAAATGAACCATTAAGCTATAGTAAAATTCATATCTCAATAACCCACTCTAATTATAAATAATATCTTGAGTCTACGATAACCTATTCAGTAGTAATAATGGTTGTTTTTGGAGTATAAGAAGACGATGTACTAGCTTGTCATAGTTAGTAGTCAGGTATATTCTCGTTTAAGTTTATGTTTAGTAAATTATTGTTTTATTAGGTATTAGGGTTGTTATTAAGGGAGGGTATTGGGCAGCCTAGCCTTAGTTAGGCATGGACTGATCACCCATGCTTAAACAAGGCAGCGTTAACCAATATTCAACCATAATAATAACTAGTTAGGTGTACCGTTACCTCACCTAGGATTATATAATTGTATCAGGACTCTGAGGTAGTACCCGATTGGCATAGCAAGTGTTAAAGCAACCAAGAAACAGGTGAGTTCTATGAATGTTTTCAAATGTGAGAATGCTTGTCCAAACTGGTAATTGTTAATATTGCACTCATGACTGTTAGTACGCATGCATATAATCAAATCACATATACACCGATATTTGTAGTCCCTTATACGTGCTGCTACGACATGATTTGTCGGTACTATATCTAGGGTATAAAGGGCATTGACTGTATCATGTTTGAAGTCACAGGGATGACACCGTCACGGGGGCCCATGTTTGGGTGCCAGCGTGGCATACAGATTATAGTGGCATGGGAAATACAAGTCCTGCATGATAAACTAATGTGGTTTATAACTTGTGTATATTCATGAACTCACCAGCATTGTCTGACATCATTATTAAGCATGTGTCACAGGTAGTAATGGCTAGTTCTTAAGCATGATGTCTATCACGAAACTAGTTGACCAGTGGAATAGGATATGCATGCTAGTTCATGTGGTTCGATGGAAAAGTTATATTAGAGGTTAAGAATAGTTGATCAAACTTTGAACTTTTAAGTTTTGTCTTTTGTACCTCGAAGTTTACGTTAATGAAATAAGTGTTTCTCTTGTAAGTGGGTATCAATTGTGTATGGTGCATCCTTATCTGGGTGCGGTGTCACAGTTGGTATCAAAGCCAAAGGTTTTAGCGAATTAGGTATTTAGTCGGGATACCTAGGCTTCAACCTTCGAGATTAGGACTACCTAAATTACGTTTTATACTCAGATTATTTTTTTTATATAGATAAGGATGCCTAGAATAAGAAGGACCTGATCTCAATTATACGCATACTACTACTGATTTGATGTACATGTTAGGGATAAATTAAATACAAACCCAATAAGAATAGTATGTTAGAATGGTGGAATTAGATAGTAAGGACCGGAGAAAAGTAAATCTAGGTTCTGAACAAGATACTTTAGCAAGAACTAGCTAAGGCAAAAAGCCTAGTGAGGGCAATAGACTTGTGTATCTATGTGTTATACTTGAAAACGTGTTGTAATACGTATATTATGTGAAATAGCTATTCTAAATACTTATGTGTAAATAAAATGTTGATGTAGTATTTTTCTTAAGAAATTTAGAACATATCGGTTGAACCATCTATTAACAATAATTGTTAATCCTACCACTGGTAAACACTGTTCGGCATACCGTATGAGTAAATTTAGGGGATGACGCGATCGATCAGATATCCAATCGATTTGCAAACTCTTCGATAAGAAAGCAAGGCAGAGAATTCTAAATCACCTATGTTTAGTAAACAAAATTCTTTAGAAAATATAATTACAATACCCTCATTCCTTGTAACCCTCTCATGTTTGATGGAAAGAAAGGTATTATTGAAGCACTGAATGGCTAAGCAAAGTAGAATCTATACTAAATATTAGTTATTCCCTAGAAGGGAACAAATTTAGGTTTGTCATTCATATATTTAAATTTGAAGCACTCTTCTAGTAGCGAATCCATTAGGAAACTTGAGGAGATGATTTGGCCCATCGCCTAACACGAAAAGAAAAACCCATACTTGTTTAATTATTAATTTTGCCGCCCAAGTGAAACAGCATAATTGAGAAAGTGTTTATGCAGCTAAATATGGGAATGGGGACATAGAAGTATGTAGCCAAGTATAATGAGTTGTCTAGGTTGTTACCATATTTAGTAATAATATAAGAAAATTGTATCTTGATATTCATATGGGGACTAACCACATTATATCACACGCTTAGCAAAGAAACCAATCTGACTACCTATTTTGATGAGGTAGAACGGGGGAAACTTATATAGATCCAATCCAAGTCTTGTAGCTAAAAGAAAATAGGACAATAATCTGGAATAAAAGAGAACCAATTTTAGAGCTTTTAAGAGGCACTAGGGAGCTCCACCTAAATGTCATACATGCAGAAAAAGACATTATGGTCCATGTCACTAGTTTTTTGAAGAACTGTAAGAAACCTGGACGCACCCCTCATAACTATAAAGAGCTTCGGAGGTATTTCAAATGAAGAGAGAGGCGGCAGTTTAAGGATGATTGTCCTGAAGTAATAGAAAGAAGAACCCAATAGAGCAAGAGATAGTCCTAAATGTCGAATAATCCCATAGGAACCCTCATGTGATAACATTTACAATTCTTCTAAACAACATTCATGCTAAGATACGATTGGACACTGGTGTCAATAGAATATGGATATCTGAAGCTTTCAGAGTTTTGATGAACTTGATTGCTTATAGGTTAGATAAGTCAATTATAGCAAAACTAGCAGTTGGAAGAGAAGAAGAAAGTTTAAGTGAGCAACAAGAATTTTACCATCCGGATTAGTAATACCTTGATACCTACAGATGCTACCAATGAAACTAGGAGAATCTAAGATATTAGCAAGAGTCGGTTGGTTAGTTAATCATCAGGCTCGAATATTGTGTGATATGAGGGAAATTCGAATTAAGAATCCGAAGGGGATGAATTTAACGATTCATGTGGAAACAACTAGTAAACGCATAAGTTTCATTATCCTTATAAAGGCAACTAAGTGAATCAGAAAAGGTCACATGACCTATTTAGTGTGCACTAGAGACCAAAGAAGATAAGAAATTAGGAAAGGTTCCAGTAATGGTCGAATTTCCTGAAGTACTCCTTAAAGAGATTCCTGAACTACCACTTGATAGATAGCTTGAGTTAAGAGCTAATCTAATCCAAGAGTGACCCCTATTAGTAATGTCTCGTACTGTCTCACCCCAACTAAAATGGAGGAGTCGACAAACAAACTCTAGAAACTAGTGAACACGAGATTAATATATCCTAACACGTCACCTTGTTATGCAGCTATTCAGTTTGTTAAAGATAAGGGCATGATATTACGAATATGCATTGATTACAGAGACTTGAAGATAGTCACTTTAAGGAATAAGTACCAAATCCCCAAGGATCAATGAGCTCTTTGACTAGCTACCAGGGGTCGAGTTATGTTGCTAAGATGGACTTACTATCTGATTATCACTAAGTAAGAGTGGCATCAAAAGACGTACTTGAAACAACTTTGAGAATAAGGTATCGTCACTAAGAGTTCTTAGTACCGCCGTTTAGATAAGCCAACACACATATAACATTCATGGATCTCGTGAACTAGGTTTGAAAGGAACATGTGGTTGCAGATGCACTCAATAGAAAATTAAGAACCCAATGAATAAGAATTCGCACAGTTAGAATTGGTATTAAGATAAACCTCTTAAACCTATTGTAGAATGCAGAATGAGAAGTCTTGATAGCAAACATCCTTACGAAGGAAAGGATGGTAGGCAGACAAAATACTATAAAGATCTCGAATTGATGAGATATTATGATTCAAAAATCGAATATGGATTCCAGGTTTTATTATAAAATATGACACTAGACGAAGCCAAAAGACAAGGTATATATTAAACCCTAGGAACAATAAAATGTATATAAGCTTTAGAAATGGTTATTGATGGCTGAGAATGAAAAGATTTATAGTAAAACATGTAAAGACATGCCTTATACCTGCCTATAAGTCAAAGTACAATATTAGAAACATCTGGAAACCTACAACAATTTGAGATCATTTGTGGAAATGGGAGATGATAACTATGGATTTTACCACCAAACCCTCACGACCTAAGAATGGGCATGATACTATTTGAGTAATAATTGATGAATTAATTAAGTATGCCCCTTTCTTGCCAATATGAAAAGAATATAGGATGGATAAATTTGCAATATATATATATATATATATATGTTAAGAAAATCGTTAATCGTCATGGAGTACTCATCCCTATCATTTCAGAGTGTTTTCTATAGTTTGAGTTAAATGGAAGCTAATAAAGGGCCAAAGAAACATGGGAAAAATAACTCGAGATAAAATTGAAATACCCACACCTTTGTAACTAAATTTTGCGGACGAAATTTCTATAATGTGGGGAGAATTGTAACACCCCGTTTTGTACTCAAATAAAAATGTATGAAACCCATACTTCATATATTGTCGAATGAAGAAATAATGAATAGTACGACTTATATTTGATATATGAGACCGAGTCGAGCATTTAGTATTATAAGAGACCAATTATTGATAATATTAAAATATATATTATTTGCACCCTACTCTGTTTTTAATGAAACTTAGGTCAAAATGTAGATAAAAATGAGCTCGTCTCAACAGTATATTCATAATTTTGTAAAACGTTATAGTTTAAAAGTTATAAGAGAAAAACGAGTGAAGCCATTGAAATAATTATAACAATATTAATAACAAAAATAATAATAAACATTCATGAAATTTGAGAATGTATTGTACTAGTATAAATCTCCGCCGCTTCGCGGCGGTGGAGTTGCCACGCGCTAAGCGCGGCGTGGAAACATAACCAGCGCCGATTCGTGAAAAGCTACAGATTTTTCCGACTAACAGCGGAGTTACACCAACGGTATTGCGAGGGTGTGCTAATCGGATAAGACAATGTAGAGAGTCGCATTGTTCCGTCGATAGCGGGTGCGCGTTGCACCGAGCAAAGCGCCCGCTTGAAAAAGAGAAGTTACCAATAAAAGTAAAGCCATGGCATTTTCGTAATTACGTGGAAGCTAAAGGCTTTTTATTTTGATTTTATTAATAAAATTACTGCGATGGCATTTGCGTAATTACTTCGAAACGGAAGGTTTTTTATATTGCGTTTATCAACGTTACTAAAAAGTAAAGCGATGCATTTTCGTAAATACGTGGAAACTAAAAGCTTTTTATTTTGATTTTATTAATAAAATTACTGCGATGGCATTTTCGTAATTACTTCGAAACAAAAGGTTTTTTACCTCGCGTTACGTGGACCAATAGGGTCTTAGCACTGTAGCTAAGACCCTATTGTAAATGTATAGTAGTATAATGTGTGTTTGTGTCATATAGTATACTACCATGAAAGATGTGAATATCTAAAATGATACACGTAGATGAATATTAATAAGATAATGTAGAACTTCATCCAGAATATATGTGTGTGAATATGTGTTAAGTAAACTTAATGATGAAGTTTTTATCACTTGAATTTATTGTAGTAGGCTTACTGGCGAAGCAATAGAACTCCTCAAATTATACCTGTATAAATGAACCATTAAGCTGTAGTAAAATTCATATCTCAATGACCCACTCTAATTATAAATAATATCTTAGCCTACGATAACCTATTCAGTAGTAATAATGGTTGTTTTGGGAGTATAAGAAGACGATGTACTAGCTTGTTATAGTTAGTAGTAAGGTATATTCTCGTTAAGTTTATGTTTAGTAAATTATTGTTTTATTAGGTATTAGGGTTGTTATTAGGGGGGGGGGGGGGTATTGGGCAGCCTAGCCTTAATCACCCATGCATAAACAAGGTAGCATTAACCAATATCCAACCGTAATAATAACTAGTTAGGTGTACTGTTACCTCATCTAGGATTATGTAATTGTATCAGGACTCTGAGATAGTACCCGATTGGCATAGCAAGTGTTAAAGCAACCGATAAACAGGTGAGTTCTATGAATGTTTTCAAATGTGAGCATGCTTGTCCAAACTGGTAATTGTTAATATTGCACTCATGACTGTTAGTACGTATGCATATAATCGAATCACACATACACACGATATTTGTGGTCCCTTATACGTGCTGCTACGGCAGGATTTGTCGGTACTATATCTAGGGTATAGTGGGCTTTGACTGTATGATGTTTGAAGTCAAAGGGGTGACACCGTCACGGCGGCCCATGTTTGGGTGCCAGCGTGGCGTTCAGATTATAGTGACATGGGCAGATACAAGTCATGAATGATAAACTAATGCGGTTTATAACATGTGTATATTCATGAACTCACTAGCATTGTCTGACGTCATTTTTAAGCATGTGTTACAGGTAGTGATGGCTAGTTCTGGAGCATGCTGTCTATCACGAAGCTAGTTGACCAGTGGAATAGGATATGCTAGTTCGTGTGGTTCGATGGAAAAGTTATATCAGTGGTTAAGAATAGTTGATCAAACTTTGAACTTTTAAGTTTCATCTTTTGTACCTCGAAGTTTACGTTAATAAAATAAGTGTTTCTCTTGTAACTTGTAAGTTGGTATCTGGGTGCGATGTCACAGTTTGTCAGTTGAATGGAGTTCACTATATATACAATGAATATTGTTACATTTAGATCTTTATAGTTGAAAGTGACAAGTTTGGAACTCGGGTGTTTCTCAATGTAGAAATAGATGAAGACAAGCAGTTAAGAAGGAGGTACAATGTCAATGTATTATGTATTATTTATTTATATTTATATTTGAAATTTTATCTTTCTTTTATTAATTTGTTCCATTTTTTAGTCTTATATTGAAGCAAGGACAACAAGTTGGTTCTACTTCTCAAATGCTACATTCCAGCCAGTCTGTTTACCCATTGCATCAAGAATTCATTGTTGGATCTGAAAAGAAACGTGTTGACGAGCTTACAAAGATTGATAGGGTTTTAATAGATTTAAGTTATCATTATTATTTGTTGACGTTATTGCACCTTTTTTTCTTAAGTAATAGAGGTTTTATATATTTTTTTCCAACCAATGTCTTGTGTTGTTGTTGCGACAATAAAAAATTTTCAAGAAAGCTATGGATGGTTTTATGATGTGTGTCGCAGATGTTTCGGGCATGTGGTAACTAAATCAGAATACTTACAGCTTCATGAAAACGTGACTGAAGAAACTCTGAAATTGCCTGGTACTGCTTTCTTTTGTTCCAAGTGTGACTGTCAGTGTACATCCAGCACTACAAAGTAACTAGAGATAATTATGTACAGATTGTTGTTTATATAACATGATTCTTTGCAATGATTAGTATATATGTTTTTAGATAAGTTCTTCGTCTATCTATTTTAGGTTCAAGGTCATGTCAAGGTTCAGGATGAGACTGGTAGTGTATCCTTTGTGATATTTGACAAAGATGTTATGAGAATTGTCAGATCATCCGCAAGTCGTATCAAAGAAAGGCAGTTGAAGCTGAGTAATAGTGAAAGTTTTCCCCACAAATTGTTTTGGTTGGTTCATAAGATGCTGGTTTTTAGAATTGATGTTTCTGAATACAATCTTACAAACGACTACCATGTTTACACGGTCATGAAAATATGTGATGATCCCGTCATAATTTCTGAGTTGATTGTGGTTAATGGTAATGGAGATTATAATGTGGATGAGGTATTAAATTAAATTCATTTGTAGGAATTGTTGAGTTTCAAACCTTCCTCAACAGTTAAGTTTTGTATTTTTCTTTTGTATTAGCACTTCTTAGGTAAGTCAGGCAGATTATGAATTCAAATTTGTTAACCTTTCAGAATCTTCGTAGGGGGCTAGTCAAGTGATGTTAAAGTTGAGTATGTATTTGTGTAAGTGGATTAAGGTGTTTGCAGAGTTTGTGTCCTTATTTAACAGTTCATTATTTGTTTTGTGAGTTGTTTGTAGGATGTTGTTTCTGTTACGGCTGATTCTTCTGTTGTCGATGCTGTACCAGATTCTACTACAACTCCCAATGGAAAAAGAAGTGTTGAAGATGCTGATATACAAAATGTTCGTGAGTTATCCTCTACATGTAAAGGACCCCGAAAGAAGCGATCTAAGCCCAAAAGTTATCATCTTTTCGAGTGACATGTATTGTGTTATGTCAATTTAGTTGAAACAATTATTTTTTGAATTATTGAACTAGAGTTGGTTGTATATTAGTTCGAATTGAACAATATTAAGCTCATGTTGGATAATATCTGCAAAGCATTAGTTATCACTATACAAGTATCAATTGTTTCATAAAATGTTAAGTATTAAGTACAGATCATCTGTTAGGTAATATCTATTAGTATGAAGTATCTATAATCCAACATCTGTTGTACCATAATTGATAACTATCAAATATAACAGGTGCTATTCAATATCATCATCGATATACAGATGTTATTCGACATCATCATAAATATAACAGATGCTATTCAATATCATCACAAATATAACAGATGTTATTCAAACAAATGTTATATTAATCATCAGTGTTCATCGTCTGCATCCCTTTGAAGCTCTAGCTTTAGTAAATCTTGCAGATCAGTAGTTTCTAGAGCATAAGCTTCCTCAATGCTGATTATCTAAACATGTCCATCAGTCCTGACCAGAGTCAATTCATGGGTGTCTTTGTTCGACTTCCATTCTTTAATTTTTAGTCTAATTGATTACTTTGGCCGATGATTTCCCTCAGTCTATCGTTGGTAGGGTCTATGTGAAATTTGATCTGATATATCAAATCGTGTTTTCTCAAGTTTTCAAATTCCATCCCCTCCTCAGCATCAGACATTTCCTTCTGCCTTTTATTATGTTTCATAACAGCTATGCTAAGATCATCTATTGAGGACAAAATTTTGTGTTTTTGGGTCTGTCGAGCTGGTTGATCTTCATCAGGATAATTTGGCTTTCTCGGCAGAGTCGGATCAATTTTTCTCTCTGTCTCTCAAGGTCTTTGTAAGTGTCAACCAGTCTTGATTCTCGCCATCCAACAACTGATTTCATCTCTCCAAATTTAGCAGCCACCAACTCTTGTCTCATTCTTTTTAATTTTAAAGCTCTTTTAGGTTCACTTTGTTTTCCCTTCTTCCAGTCAGGTGGAGTTGCATTGTGATTAGGGTCTTTAAGCATCTCTTTAATTCTATGAAGTTCATTCTTTAGCGCCTCATAATTCCAACCAACAAATTGACTTTTCGTGGCCTTATAAGGTTTGTCCTTCATTATCTTAGCAAAGTATCCTTCTCTCAAAATGTTTTTCATATCAGAAGTAACTGGCCTCTCAGACATTGACTTAGACAGATCCCGTGTGAAGTCTTCTATTCTTATGACTTTGCTAAGTTCATTCTGGTAGATTATTTGTGCAGTCCTATCAACTTTCTCATAGCTTTTCTGTTTTGCAAGCATCTCAACCTGTTAGAGATGGGAAAGATAGTGATAATGGATCATCTGTTGAGTAGAAAGACTCTATCTCATGTTGTATTGTTGTCAAGTCAAGAACAGGATCAAAAAGCACTTGTGGTAAGATGATTTGGTTTGATGAGTGTGTTGAAGTTGTCTTGGTGGTAACTAATGCTTGATGTGGAAACGATGAGATGGGGGCAGCTAGAATCGGTTTACATGATTGAGGTGGTGTAGGATCAGTGTGATTTTCATCATCTTGGACAATTAAAGTATTTTTCTTTCTCTTGTACAAAATGGTTGGACTTGGTGGTGTAGGTCTTTTGGTGGGTGTTTGTTGTGGCTATGAAGTAATTGGTGAGTTTATAAGAGGGGTTGTGGTGTAAACATGTGTGTTGCAAAATTTCAGTGGCAACAGATGTTGTTTGGATTGGTGGTTGCTGTGTTAATTTTGCCATTGGTTGGCTATCAATGGTTGTAGGGAATGCTGGTTTTTGCCGTGCATGTCTTGCAGGTAATTTTCTTCTTTTCGAGGAGCCTATATCCTCCTCTTCTATTTGCAGAGCTTTTCTTTCTTGAATCAACTGGGAAGCTTTGGAATCTCCACTCTCTTTGCTTTTCGACTTCTCCAAGGCAAGTTTCTCTGCTATTTGGTTTGCAGTTTCATCAACTCTCTTCTCCAAAGCAACAGTAGATAGTTGTTCAACAGTGGTTATGACTGGAGCAGACCCTGGATTATCAGCTGTTTGCACATTAGAAGCGTTAGGTGGTTTTGGTTGTGCTTCCTTTACAGGTGGCAGCGTTCTTAATTTATCTTGATCTTTGTCTCTCTTTTTGGCATCCTCATCTTGATCTTCTTGATAAATTGTTTTAGGGGCAGAGCCAGTGATCTTTTCCAGATGGTTTTTGATGGCTTTGATATCAGCTTGAGTTTTCTTGTATCTAGCGTTCACCATATTTCTTATCAACACCATGTGAGAATTATGATTAAAGTGTGCCAATTTCGTATGAGTCTGGATAATTGGTATAACTGATTCTCATATCTTATTGGAAATGGAAGTTGTTGACCCATTGAGTATTTCCATCATTGCTTCCACTGAGGATTCAAGTTTGTTGACTCTTTCCGTCAATTTCTGATATTTTAACTCATCACCTAAATTAATAGGATCATTTGAATTCCTACCAGATGTGGTAGTAGTATTCATTTCAATCACATGAGTTGAGTCACTGTGAAAGAGGCTAAATGCCCTTTTTTCTTGGTTCTGGGGACTTTCAACTGGAACAAAGCCCATAGGTGTAGGCTCAATAGTTGTTGCCTTCAAGGAAGTCTGATTGATGTAACCACTATCAAACTGTGAAGCAATGCACTATACAGTTGTAGTGGCTGCTTCACTTGAACTATCACCAAGAGTTACTTGTAACTCAAGGTCTCTAATCTCCTGCGTTTGTGGGCTAACAAGTTTGTTTTTCTCAGTCTAAGTCTGCTTTTGTTGTAAGTTCTCAGTGATAGAAAATGGAGAGAAAATGGTATCTGGCTGAGTTTGAGAAATAGCTTCAAACAGGGGTTCAAAAGTAGGGAATGGTAGAAGTAGGATGTGTATGAGAAGGTTGTGGAGTGAAAAGGGAGGCATCCCTTGCAGAAGGGGTTGTATACAGATTGTCAAGTGAGTCATCTGCTCATGATGTATGACCGCTTGGCTTACAACATGATCCTTTTGAGAGGATTCATGAGTAGTTGTCTGACAGGATCCCAGAAAACCAAAAATGTAGGTACCGATCCCGAAAAACCAAAAATATAGGATCCGATACTGATACTGAAATCCCTCGGTTCGGTATCAGTTCGGTACGGTTCGGGATCGGGATTTGGATCAGTATTCGGGGCTAATTGCTCACCCCTAGTTCTAAAGGTGACTGGCAGATCGAACCTGTGATGGATAGTCGAACCGGAGAACCGAAGGGTTGAACCATGGTTGGGCCGAATTACTACTGAACATGTGTGTTGAACGAAGATTAAGGTAAAATCCTTTATGAACAGATCTGAAACAAAGACTTGCAAATGAGACTAGAACAAGAACAAACACTACTCAGCTTTGTCATGCAGTTGATTGATAACAGGACTGAAATCATTAATTTACAATTAGAGATAATAACAGAAGTGGGGATCTTGATGGAGAAGACGATTGTGATTCTGTGAAGTTATTAGAAAAGATAAGAATAAGACATATCTTTAATTTTTAACCTAATCTAATAGTAGGCATTTTAACTAGTGTAAGTGTGAGTGTGTTGTAAATTCCATTTGCAATTAGGCCTTTTTACATCTTGAAAACGGAAGGGTATATATAGATCAAGTATTTTAAACATATTACGATCGTCCGGTTTTCTACACAAGTCTGACCAGTGGACCAGTAAGGAGACCACTTTGACATCCGGTAAAGTCATGAAAACATTGGCAAGAACCCTTGGTGCTAGATCTATGGTGGACTCATGATTGCTACTATTCACAAGGGGTTTCCGCACATCGGTATGATGATCATCACCCATACTCACAGTCGTATGAGCTTTCAAGCATTGTTCCATTCCAAACCGAAGTAAGCCCACTTATAATTGAAAGACAAAGATCCCTAAGTTAAAGCCATAAAGCCCTAATGGAGACATTTGATTGATGTATGGGAGGACGGAGAATTGAGAAAGAAGAACAAAGAGTTCAAGTAGATGCCACCCATCTATGTATGAGATGCTTCAACAAACAAATGATATGAGTCGATGGATTGGAGAAACTAAAATTGAGGACAAGCAACAAAGAATTAAAGCTAAACAATAAAGACCTAATCTTACAAGTTGAAAACTGCAAAAGATCAAATGAAATATGAAACACGTTGAAGACTAGACACATAGGAGTGAATCATGTGCAGAAGGCATGTCTCCAAACACTCAAGTTTTAATTTGAGTTGTTACAAATGAAAGAGGAGGACATCGTCGATTCATTCACTGCCAAACTCAATGGTATCGTTACTAAGGCAAACAAATTAGGATCCACATGTGATAAACCGACTCTAGTATGAAAATTGCTAAATTTCGTACCTGAGAGATAATAGAAGCGTCTATAGAAAAATACTCAGACTTCAATGTTATGACTCTAGACAAAGCAATCAGAAGACGAAACTTTCGAGAAATGAGTTTAACTCAAGAAAGAAAGTCTAGTTGACAAGCAAGATGAGTTATTGTTCATGCGACACGACCACAGTTTCGGCCATGGACAACATATTTCAAGACGAGGAAAAACGAAGCACTTTCCATGTGGCCAAGGCCATGGAAGGTTTATACAGTCTACACAAGAAAATTCCACACATAACACATCCAAAGACACTAACAATTACCAAGGTAGAAAGTTCACTAATGACATAGGTAAAGTAAAGTGTTACAAATGCAATAAGGATGGATATTATTCTGCAAGCCACCCTCATAAGGCTTCTACACAAGACCAAACGAATCTAGTGCAAGAAGAAGAAGAACCAACTCTTTTAATGGCTATTATTGAAGATCACGAAGATCGTTAGGAAGTTTTCTTAAATGAAAAGGAAATTAACCTAATAAGTATAGGTTAAATAATTAAAGCATGTGGTATCTTGACCATGGTGCAAGCAATCATATGACTGGCACACGTAAACATTTCACATAATTAGACAAAAAGATTACTGGAAATGTTCATTTCAGTGACGGTTCATAGTACAGAGTAAAGGTATAGGTTCAATATTGTTAGAATGCAAAAACAAGGAATAATAAGTAGTTTCTCATGTTTATTACATTCCAAGTTTGAAGAGCAATATTCTGAGCCTTGGACAACTAACAAAAAACGGATGTAAAATCATCGCGGTGTATACTCACTTGCATCTTTAGGACATGAAGCAGAAACTTCTCATGAAATTCACACGTTCGAAAAATAAACTTTACAACGTTAATTTGAGTATTAGTACACCCATCTCCCTGTTAGTAAAATTTGATGATAAAGCATGGTTGTGGCACGCATGATTAGGTCATATGAGTTTTAATGCATTTAAGGATATGACATGAAAGAAGCTCACTTGAGGAGTACCTTGGATTAATCACTCATCACAAGTATGTGATACCTGCTACATGGAAAGCAAAGAAGAACTCTATTCCCAAGGCAAACTAAAACTAGGTAAATCAAACCATTAGATTTACTTTATGGAGATCTTTGTGGTCCTATTCACCACCAACTCATTCAGGAGAGAAGTATATATTCGTGTTAGTCAGTGACTGTACTAAGTACATTTGGGTATACTTTCTTGAATAAAAAGATCAAGCATTTGAGACGTTTAAAGATTTCAAGTTGATCGTTGAAACAAAAGTATGGACAAAACTGAAAATGTATAGAACTGACAGAGGTGAAGAATTCATTTTAGATGAAATTTCTAAATTCTCAAGGAAAATGGAATTGCAAGACGGCTTACTACACCATACTCACCACAAAAAATGGTATGGTAGAGCGAAGAAATAGAACTATTTTATCTACCACAAGAAGTATGTTGAAGGCAACTAACATGCCTGAAAGTTTTTAGGGAGAAGTAGTAAGACATATCATTTATGTCTTGAAGAGAACACCAATTAAATCCTTTATAGATAGTTCACTATACGAAGCACTCAAGGGTGAACAACCAAGTTTGAAATATCTTATAGTTTTTCAGTTATAAAGCCTACATGAACGTGCAGGGGCGAACCTAGTTAATAACTAGGTGCCGCGTCCGTTGCTGCTCAACTTCGCGCGCGCAGTGGAAACTTTGTTTTTTTTTATGAAATTTGAAAAACGTTACTACTGAAATTCATTTCTAGATCCGCCACTGTGAACGTGTTATTACCACATATAAAGAAGTCAGACAATAGAAGTGAAGTAATTATATACCTCTAGGAAGTGAACCAGGATCAAAGGCTTATAGACTATTTGATCCTAGAACTAAGAGAATTTGTATCAGTCAAGATGTAGTATATTTATGGAAAAGGAATTTTGGAAATGGAATAATTGGAGGATAGAATTCAGTATTTGTGGGAACTAACATACTAGTCCACCTACAACTGAAGAAACACAAGTTATAGATGTTGAAGACAATAACCATGAGGAAGAAGCTCCTGAATCCCCTATCCACTATCCACATAAAACTCTCCTTTCAGTCCAGAACCAAACACCTATGAACCAAAATCTGAAAAATATGTCGTTTATACCTTCATTAGCAAGCTCATCAAATCCTTATGATTATACACCTCTAAACTATCAAAGTATGGAAAATGTTTATGCCCGAACACCAAAAGTGGAGTTAGAAGCAAATGAGCTACTACTGGCTGAGGAAGAACCAAGAAACTACAAAGATGTTGCAGAAGATGAAAACTAGATTGAAGCAATGAGTAGAAAATGTTCGTTTTATCCTAGCCTTAGCAGTTGACATTTGACAATAAATGGAAAGTGCAACATTTAGATGTAAAATTTGCATTCTTACTTGGAGAATTGAAGGAAGAAGTGTAAGTCTCACAACCTGAAGGCTTTGCGAAATCTAAAGACAACGGAAAGGTCTACAAACTCTCTAAAGCTTTGTATGGACTACGACAAGTACCACGAGCATGGAATGTAAAATTAGATCACACGCTAAGGTCATTTGGATTTGAGGAGTGTACATTGTTAAAAGCAATCTATACCAAGATAGGTACAAACTCTAATTTAACAGTTGAAGTTTATGTTGATGATTTGATAGTGACTGGATCACCAAAGAAAGAAATTGGCAACTAAAATCACAAATGGAAGAAGATTTTGAAATGTGCGACTTTGGACTATTAGCTTCTTATCTAAGTATAGAAGTGACCCAAATAGGGGATGAGATCTCAATTAAGCAAATAGGTTATGTGAACAGGATTCTTAAAGATGCTAAAATGCTTGAAAGCAAGATGAAGATATCAATGGATCTAGGAACTAAGTAAACTAAAATAGACGAAGGAAATCTGTTGATCTTACAAAATTTAGATGTCTAATTGGATGCTTAAGGTATTTACTACACATCAGACCAGATTTAAGTTATTTTGTTGGCCTACTTAGCGGTTTCATGCAAGAACCAAAAGAGCATCATCTAAAACCAATCAAGCAAGTCATTCGTTATATTAAATGTACAAAAGACAATGGTATAACTCATTAAAGTAGTGGAGGATGCAAATTATTAGGTTTTAGTGATAGTAGTTATGATGTTAATCAGGGCCGTCCCTGAAAATTCATGTGCCCGGGCCGAGCCGCGAAATTTGTGCCTTTTAGTCTTAGCTCTTTTAAGCAATGTTTTCATAATGGAAGCCGACGTTGAACCTATGTCCTTACCGGTTCCCTAGTTAGACCGGTCAAACCGGATATAGAACTAAAAGTGTCGTAATAATTATAAAAATTAATATGTTTGGCTAACTGGATAATAAAACACAATTTTTTAGAATTCCATAATAATCTGAAGGGCCATTATCTTATGTCTAGACTCCAAACGTTCTTTAATAAAAAATGAATTTGACTTGCATCATATGCAAAAGCATGAGACAATTACTATTTTATAGTAATACTATATATTAAAATTTACTGCAAAGGCTGCACAACTAATGTACCACAACACAAATCTCAAATAACACACTTCAACTTTTTTTTTAATTATGTCGTATCCTTCCAATCTAGTTTTTCATGTATGACTCATCTTCTTCCTTATCTACTCTTCACCTTCTTGCGTTTATATCCAGTGATGTTCAAGATGGAATCTTTTTTTTTGGGTCGAAAACATAAAGAAAATGACACTCGTCGCCGCTCAAAGTGCCCCTTTAGAAATTGGGCCTGGGCCGGGAGTCCTCCCCGCACCCCCTCATCACCGGCCCTGATGTTAATACTGAAGAAGGAAAATGGACTAGTGGGATTGTATTCTACTTTGGCAATACTCCAATTAGTTGTTGCACACCAACAACAACCTACCGTAACACTATCTTCTTGTGAATCTGAACTCATGGCTGCAACAGCAGCAACATCTTAAGTATTTTGGTTGAAGTGACTACTCAATGCAATCATTAGATGTAAAGAAGAAAAGGTAACTTTAATGGTTGACAAAAGATCCGTTATCACGTTAATGAAGAATTTCGTGTTTCATGGAAGAAGAAAGCATATCGATACTCGTTATCATTTCATAAAAGAATGTATTGAAAAGTAACAAATCATTGTGGAGCACATTGATGGGGAACATATATTTTATCACATCATATTAGATTTATCCATCTTGGAAAGCTTCCAGGATATAATCTAGTGTTATATGTTTAAATTAATCAACGAGTTTAAAATCATGCACTACCTACATCCTTCAAATGTATGTGTAACCTTATAAGCTTTTTATGAAATTAATACTAGTTTTTAAACTCTAAATAATTTTATAACACATGAGTCTCTAAAATCTCCATTATTATTAACTTTAAAAGCTAGTTACACAGGAAAGAAGGATAAACACTAAAGAATCTTACGTTCATAATTTTAAAGCCTTAAATAGAATGGTTGCCAAATTTAGTGACCTCTAACTCCTATCTCCTTATCCTATATCTTTGCTCTTTATGATGACAAAAAGCAATGACAAAAATAACTCTCATGTCACCCTTATCTTGCTTCAATATTTGTTTATCTTTATGGCCGGGCAAACATTATCTTTGTTTTCTACTGTTTACAGACTTGATTTAATATGAACAATGTTTATATAGGAGTTATCTTTGTCATCTCTCTATGTATCAAAATATCATTGACATCAACACAATTCACAGCCTTTAAGTTTTGAAGATATGAAATACGAAAATCACATGATTTGCGTTTCTAATGTTAGTTATATTACCGGTGTTTAGGTTACATGGAGCAAAATATATAATTTACAACTTCAAGTATTTTTATTTATTTGAATTCATTTTTAGAAATATGTGGATTAAATCTTATAATGCTCTAAAAAAAGTATGTGTTAACAATAATTTCTCTTTTTTCTAACTAGAAATACCTCTATTGATGTTATTTAGAAAAAAAGTATAACTAATAATTAGCAGTCACAAGTTGGTATCAATTTTTTCCTTAGAAAAATTCATACTCAATCAAGAAACATATATAGGAGAGGTCAAATAATATGTGTTACAAGTTAAACTATTGGACAAGCTGTAAATTTAGGAGTATTAAGGTGGAGTGATGTTTGACTTAAAAAAATACTAAGTGTGTGTGAGGTGGTCATCAAACCATCACATAATCACTAACCAATCCACATGTGTCACATCATTTTATCACATTTCATCACAAATTACTAGGGTGGTCATCACACCTATCACTAAACTTTTTTAAAATAAATTAAAAAACAAATAACATTAGATTAAATAAATAAATTAACATTACATTAAATAAAATTAAAATATTACATAAACTAAAATTAAAATAACATAGACATTACATAATAACTAGAAAATATAACTAAACCTAACGTTGAACGTAACATTTGCTACACTGAAACATGTGGAAAATCTTGGCCGACCTCGAAAACATACGATATTTGAGTGTCTTCGGCTAGGTTGGGGTCATGGGCGTCATTCTTGATTTTTTTTAAACATTTTTCAAATGTTTTACACATCGATTTGAGGTCGTTATACTTATGGGGGATTGAATCGCAACTCGGCTAAATTTTAACCTATTGTGGAGCCTGGCTCCAACCACCTCGACTCATTGATGCGCTATCTTCGTGTACGTTGTTGTACGCAATGATTAACGAAAGTTCCTCCTCTTCTGACCAAACCACCATTGTTGAAATTGTAGGAGAAGAATTTGAAATTGTTTGAATGTGATAGGAGAAAGAAATTGAGTCTAACTCAAACATCCACCCAAATCACCATGCATCTGTCTCATATAACCGTGTGACAACTCTACGTGTGATCGTTGCATAAAACTTTATGTTTTCGCCGGACACGCTAATTCCCAACCCCTTTGGTGCACATTACATGCCTATCACACTCCCTATAAAGGACTTTTTAGCATTATCGTGGCATTAATATTTGTTTGTGTGTGAATATGTGTATAAACACACATAGATCTAACACTCTAGTTTGCTTAACATAGTGAAAGTTATTCGATCAATGTAACACCCTCAACTGGAAATATGTATTACACTAGATTATATCCTGAAAGTTTTTCAAGATAAACAAAGCTAATATGAAGTGATAAAATAAGTGTTATGATGTATCATAAAAGTTAATGTACTACAATATGAGATAACAACAGTTTAAATCATGTGAATAAGAATGAAATGTATATTAAAAAGAATATGTACGTTTGGAAACAACCATTTTAGGGAGTGACTGAGGCGGTGGTCTAAAGGTGTAACTTTTGTTGGAACGAAGTGAATTTAACCTATTCTGCTCTGGATGAAAATAGAATTCCTATTTGGTGGTTTGAACATGATTAATGACTTGCCTAGACATGATTAATGAATTATCTGAACACATTTTGTTTTTTTTTTTTCTTGTATGAACAAAAACCCACAAAAAATTCATTTTTTTTTCGTTTTTTTGTGTAGCATCATGGTACTCTTTGGAAAGATAATTAAATGATTCTTAATTTGGTGTAATTTTTTTTTAAAAAACAATGTACATATATAAAAGTTATTGACGTTTAAAAATTGCCGGGAGAAACATGAGAGAGAAGTATTTTTTGAGAGAAATAAGAGAGAGAATCTCACATGACACACTCAAAAGGAAGGATGGTCTTATTAAGCGTCATGTAAGCTTTAATGCTTTCTTTTATTAATATATAGATATAGATATATAGATGATATATTTGCTTACAAAAGTAAAACACAAAAAAGAGTTTTCCATGGGACGGTCCACGAACGAACAACATTACACATGCCAGAGAGTTTGTACCTAGAATGCGCACAAGTTCATCCCCTTCAATTCCTCTCTTCTCCACAGGCTCCACAAGGATCAATTTTTTTTACAAAATAGCCATTTGATTTGCTATAATGACACGATATGAGCATGTTATGCTATATTTTTAAAATATATATACCATAAAAGCAAAAAAAATATAATAATTTGTATATAGTTTTCTATATTTTGGGAGAAAAAAGACCTTTTTTTTAAAAAGGCAGTTTTTACTTAATTATCAAATTGCATTGTCGTAACTACAATACCGGTGCATTTGCACCTCAATCAATCATATATATATTAAAGTATTGACACTCAGGAAATCTGCTTTTCCACATCATACATATCAAAAAGCATCAAAGCAACCACCTATTGTGCAATCAGTTCAACCATCTTTCATATTCGTTTAAGTGTTTCTCTTATAGACACATGTATGTGTGAATACAGTAGCAAAAGCCCCTCTATAAATTAGTAATCTTGAGAGCGGTATATTTTATTAATTTAGCGAGATATTATTATATCGATAAATTAATAAATTATTAATTTAAAGAGTTGGCTTATATTCGTGAGCAACTCTCAAATTAATGCATCGACCTTCAAAATTTTCATGTCTGTTAACTTTACCTATTTGAATAAAACAAAAACAAGGACCTTCAAAATTTCCATGTAAATTCACACATTAATGAACTTGTCAACTTCAATGTACATAATCCAGATTGATCACTATAAAATGCCTAATGATTATTTTAAAATCACATCAACTATGGTTTCTAAAGCAAAAGGTGTTACAAATCAACGATGACCAATCAACAATGAAAACTGTTATGAGAGTATAAGAGAGATCACCAAGCAATTGAGAGATTTAAAATTAAAGTCAATATTGATTTGAAGTTCACAAAAAGAAAAGAAGTGACTACAATTTGATTTTTTACTAGTCAATCGTAGAATTTTGGAATGTTTTAGTAATTACTAATTTATAGTTTCGTTGGGACCATATATATACATTAAAATTTAAAAAATAACTATTATCTTATTATTTTATCGATTGGTTCCAATTTTGCACTGGTCCCAAATCCAGACAAATTACTAATTTTATTGAGATTATTAATTTATCGAGTATTAAATTATAAAGGTTCTACTGTATATATTTTTGGATTAAATACAAAATTAAATTACTAACTTGCAATTATAGGAAATAACGTGGATTCTTAATCTTATTTTTTTCAATGCTTAAGACTGAGACGGTAACAAAATCATAAATAATACACATTCTAATTAATGTCACATGTCATTATTTTCTTTAATTTGTTAATAATATTATTAAACTATTACTATCTAATATTATAAAATTATTAATATATAATCTTTATCTTTATTTTTACTATATAATAAATGAATATTTTATTTGTTTAATATTTCTATTGTCAATATTCTATTTTAATGCAAAATTACTAACCATTAAATATTTTATTTATCCAACCCTGTGTATTGCACATTTTCTAGCCTACAATAAATATAAAACAAAGTAAGAGGTTATAATAGGTAAATAGTACATCAAATTTTATTTCTGGTCGACTCTTTGTGTTAACCGATTATGTTATATTATATTACATTATATTATATTAAATATATATATAGGGTATAGATCCTGTAGGAAAATCGGTTTTTTGTCAGAATTGTTTTGCCTAGAGACATGATGTTTTGAATTGTTTTGCCTAGAGACACAGATTTCGGATTAAAAATTGATATGTATGCATCATTTTCTAGACTTTCATGATGTTTTGAATTGTTTTGCCTAGAGACACACCAACCAGAATAATTAAAACAAAAAACAATGTATTTTAGGCTTAAAACTTAAAAACACTATGCCAAGAACATTAAACAGTGTGTTTTATCACTGATGTAAATTTAATGACTATAATATATTGAATTATGTTATAAATTGTTGTAGGTTGTTATGTTTGGTGTTTTTCAGGAAAAAAACAACACAAAACATCATTACTAAATCCAAAACATTTTGGCTACATGTCAATTCTTAATCCTTCTCACAATTCTTACAAAAACCAATTTTCATACAGGATCCTATATATATATATATATATATATATATATATACACTAGGTTAGAACCCGTGCGATGCACAGGATTTTCAACATTATTATTCATAACGAATATAAATTATTATATAAAGAAAATAACTTACGATGTTAATTAATTATTGGCATATTCGGATTAACAAATATTCTAAATAAGTTGATATGATTTCTATATATTTTACTAATGACTGTTAGTTACATATAAGTTTTCATATACGAATTATATGATTCATTTAAATATATTATATTTTGCATCGACTAAAGCATTAAAGGTAAACGTTGTTGATGATAAAGAATGATTATACTTGACAATTAAAACACAAATCTACAAAATATATTTATGATTACTACACGGGTTGAACAATTTAAAATATACAACTAAAATAGTTTTTATCTATTCTTATAAATCAATATATTTCCTATGATTAAAAAAATTGGAATTGAAAGTCTTAATTTATTTTTAAAGTAAAAAACTTTCAAATTTGGAGCAATGTTCCATAAATAAGTAGAATTTAATTTCGGTATAGTATACCTGCAAATTTAAAAGTGTAAAAAAATATTTTTGGAAAATAAATTTTGAAGACGTTTTTTTTCAAACTTTAAATTGATACCATATATAAGTTAACACTCAAATTTATCAAACTAACATAATTAACTTTAGCACAAAAAAATTATTTAAAAATATATGAATAAAGTCTATTGGTGCAGGAAAAAAGAGAATGTCCCAATCCACTATTAAGGTTTACCACCACAAGCAGAATCTTGATTTGAGTAGTATCCACAATAATCATAAAAACAATTTATAGAAAGAAAAATTGATCATGTATACTACTGAAGATCAAACTATTGCTTTATGAATCACATATATGAATAAAAACCGTATGTTAACCTTGATCAGGGTCAAATCAAATATCGGATAACAAATCCCTAGTCAACCAATATATGAATGGTTAATATTTTTTCGTCGCCATTAGGATTTGGTAATCGAAAACGTATGACAAAATGCTTCAGATTTAAATTAAATGTAGAGAATCATATGAAATATAACTCAAGAACCTGTGTACTAACCTTGTATGGAGAAATAGTGAGAATATTATAACAAAATCCCTAATAAAAAATAAACGAATACGTGGTGACATCGATCAAACAAGGTTAAGATGAAAAAAGAAAATTTTGGATATACTCACCTTCTAGAGGAGGATAATTTGAGACTATGGATTGAATGATGTGTGGCGATATAGTTGTTAGGGTTTGAGGATGGATATGGAAAGAAAAAAAAGAAAAGGAAAGTTAGTTAGTAGAATAAAAAAGTTGACCGAAAATAAAGGTTGAGAAAAATGAGCGGGAAAACCAATCCTAGATGCTTTGAGCAAAGAACACGTGTCCCTCAATTGCTTTTATTTATATATCATAGTGGATATATATAGGATTTGGTTCAAATTAGAACCTTTTCTCAAACTAAGAACTGAGAGAACCATTCTGGACCACAAATTTCTCTAAGGAAAAAAAATTGCTTTAATAGCTGCTTTATATGCAGGAAATTTTTTTTTTATTTTTCATGTATTTTTTTTTCAATATACACATATGTATAATCCAATATACACATATGTATAACTGAAATTATACACATATATATAATTGCTATATACACATATGTATAATTGCTATATACACATATCTATAAATGAAAAAATAAAATAAAAAAATTTCCTTGCATAAAAACGTGCGATAAAAAAATTTGCCTTTATAAGAAATGTGTGGCCCAGAATGGTTCTCTCAGTTCTCAAATAGGGGTTGGTTCTCTTAGGATCCCTACCGTATATATATATATATATATATAGGATCCGGATCATGTGAGAACTCCAACCACTTGTGAGAACTAGAGAACTCCATTGGACCATTAAGAGAGTGACACCTCACCAGCTTTATGGTTTTTTGTATTTTTTAAATTAAGGGCAATTAAGTCTTTTGCCCACAATAATTAGGGATATTTTAGTAATAACATCCCACCCCCACCCCACCCCCACCCATACACATCACATCAAGTCTCTCTCTCTCTTTAAATAATAATAATAATAATAATAATAATAATAATAATAATAATAATAATAATAATATTAATAACAATCTCTCACACCCTCTCTCTCACAAACATCAGATTTCCCTATCTCTCTCTACCCTTTTCTCTCTCTAACTCTCGTTCTCCCTCTCTCTCTACCCTCTCTCTCTCTCTCTAACACACACACACACACGACTCTCATGGTACAGAAAGGAGGAGGACGGTGGTCATGGTGGGGCTGGAGGCGGAGGCCGGTGGTGGGTTGTTGGGTGGTTTTTGAGGCGGATATGGGACGGGAGAGGCGGAGGACGGTGGTGGGTGGGTCGATGGGTGGTTTTGAAGGGCGGATCTGATTCAGACGGTGGTGGAGATGATAAGACGGTGGTGTTTGAGGGTTTTCGACGGAGGTGGGGGTGGATCTGACGATGAATGGTGGTCCGGTGATGGTGGTGGTGGTCCGGTGATGGTGGTGGCGGAGGGGGGATATGAACAGGTATGTTTATTATTATTATTATTATTATTATTATTATTATTATTATTATTATTATTATTATTATTATTATTATTATTATTATTATTATTATTCTGTGGTGGGTTTGCAGTGGAGGGGCTGGTGGGGGTAGACGGTGGTGATGATGAAGACGACGGTGGAGACGTCGGTGGTGGCTCAGACGGTGGTCGACGGTGGTGATGATGAAGATGACAGTAAGTTTTTTTTTTTATTATTATTATTGTTACTATTATTATTATTATTAGTATTATTAGTATTATTATTATTATTATTATTATTTTCCTGTTATTATTGTTTTTATTATTTATATTTTTTGTTATTATTATTATTATTATTTTTATTTTTTGTTATTATTATTATTTATTTATTTTTTTTACTGTTATTATTAATACATGTATTATTATTATTATTTTTATTCTCCTGTTATTATTATTATTATTTTTTATTTATATTTTTTGTTATTATTATTATTATTTTATTTTTTTCTGTTATTATTATTATTTATTTTTTTTACTGTTATTATTAATACTTGTATTATTATTATTATTATTATTATTTTTAGTTATTATTATTATTTTTTTTATTTTCTGTTATTATTATTATTATTAAAGCTGTTTATTTTTTTTTGTTATTTTTTTTGTTATTATTATTATTATTATTATTATTATTATTATTATTTATTATTACATTTATTATTAATGATGTTGGGGTGAAAAGATAGGTTTTTTATGTTGAAAGTTTTGGGTGTTTCTTTGTTAGGAGATGATGCCGCGAAGAAGATGATGTTTTGCGTTTAAGGATCCGATGTTGTGGAGACGACGACGAATGTAGTCTCTTTTTTGTAAGAAACCATTGGTGTAAACATCAGTTTACACCGGCGTAAACATCAGTTTACACCGGCGTAAACATGAATGTATAGACGTTGTTTATGTAAGAATACACCGTTTAGTTTCACACACAGTGTAAACGTTTTTTATTTAAGAAAACACCGATTAGTTTTACACACACACACACACGACTATCAAACGTTTTTTGATGTAAGAAAACACTGGTGTAAAACATCAGTTACACCAGTGTAAATATGAATGTGTAGTTTGTTTTTTTACACTTTGTGTATTTTTTTTTGTAAATGTTGTGTATGGCAGATTTTACACCATTTTTATGTTTTTTTACACTAGCGTAATTGTTGTAATATTTTGTATTTTTTGGAAGATTTACACCAGTGTAAATATGAATGTAAAGCACCCCATCATCTAGTTTTGTTTTTGTACAATAGTGTATTTTTGTAGAAGTTTGTGTATGAGAGATTTACACTGGTGTAAATCTTCCAAAAAATATGAATGTAAACATCTAGTTTTTGTTTTTGTACAATAGTGTATTTTTTGGAAGATTTACACCAGTGTAAATATGAATGTAAAAAATTACACTAGTGTAAAAAACGAGAGTGATACTACAAAATATTCAATCTGATTTTTTGTTTTAAAAAATTAAATTAATTAAAAAATAAAATAAAGTTTAAAAATTAAATCAGATTATATTATTTTAATTAAAATAATAAAATAAACTTTAATTAAAAAATAACATAATATTATATTATATCTTCTCTCTCATGGCTTTTTACTTAAATGCCCTTAATTGTACTTTAAGATAATAAAAAAATACTTAATATTCAAGTGAAGACAAAAAACCCAACTTTTGATCTCAACCATTAGATCATGAAGATCTAAGGTCCACAATGGTTCTCTAGTTCTCACAACTCATTAAGGTTCTCACATGATCCTAACCCTATATATATATATATATATATATATATATATATATATATAGGGTTGGGTTATTTTAAGAACCATGTTGAGTTGTGAGAACCGTAGGAACCATTCTAAGCCATTGATCTTGTGAAAGCAATGATTGAGATTAAATCTTGAGGTTTTTGTCTTTACATGATTAGCTTTTTGTCTTCACATGTGGATTAAAAATAATAAAGTACACTTAGAGGTGTTTAAGTAAAAACACATGGAAAGAGAAAGAAAAAATATTATAATAACTATATTAATTTTTATTCAATTATTTAAAATATAATATTTTTTTAATGTATTTAATTTTTAATTTCTTAACTTTTTTAAAACAAATAATCAGATAAAGCCATCGAGGATGATTTACACTGGTGTAAAATATTTACACCAGTGTAAATCTACCATACACACCCTCACTACACAAAAACACTAATGTAAACCCCAAAAAAACATCTATACATTCGTTATTACACCGGTGTAATCTACCATACACAAAACCTACTACACAAAAACACTGGTGTAAAACCCCCCAAAAACATGTATACACAAACTTCTACAGAAAAAACACTATGTAAAACCAAACTACAAAGATCTACACATCAAACATCTATACATTTATATTTACACTGGTGTAACTGGTGTGTTACACCAGTGTTTTTTACATCAAAAACATCTACACATTTCGTATTTTTACACTGGTGTTTTAACATCATCATCTTCACAGCATCTCCCTGCCAAAAAACCCAAAATTTCAACAAAAAAAAATGCTATCTTTTGCACACAAAAAAAAACAGAAAAAATAAATAATAATAATAATAATAATAACATTTATTATACTAATAATAATAATAATAACAGAAAATAATAAAAATATTAATTACAATAACATAAATTATAATATTAATAATAACAGAAAATAATAATAATAAATAATAACAAAAATAAAAATAATAATAATAATAATAAATAATAATAATAACATAAATAATAATAATAATAACAGAAATAATAATAATAATAATAACAGAAAAATAATAATAATATTAATAAATAATAACATAAATAATAATAATAATTAAAAAAATAACATACCTTCACCACCCCCTACCCCCACCAACAGATCCACCGCCGTCCTCCGCCGTCTCCATCGCCGTCCACCGCAGATCCACCACCACCGTCGTCCTCCGCCGTCTCCGTCGCCCTCCAGATCTGTTTTCAGATCTCCAAGTAAAAGGTAGATGTTAATAATAATAATAATAATAATAATAATAATAATAATAATAATAATAAACAAAAACGACATACCTGTCACCCCACTCGTCGCCACCATCACCATCATCATCCCCACCGCCCCCCTCTCACCTCCAAAAACCCACCGTCGGCCACCGCCCCCATCACCTTCCAAACAACCCACGAACCACTGCCTCAAAACCCCCCACGAACCTCCCTGACTCCTAAACCACCACCATCGTCTTCATCGAACCATCATCGTCGTCGAACCGTCGTCGTCCTTGTCGTCTCAGATGAAAGAGAGAGGAGAGAGAGAGAGAAACGTGTGAGAGAAGAGAGAGAGAAGAGTGTGTGTGAGATGAGTGTGTGTGTGTGTGTGTGTGTTTAATTTGAAGAATAACAAAAAAAAACAGATTATAAATCTGTTGACAAGGGTAGGGTGGGGTTGGGGTGGGGTTAAATTACTATCATGCCCTTTAATATTATAATGGTCAGCTGCATACGTGTCACTTTGTTATTGGTCTAGAGGGGTTCTCATGGTTCTCTCAACTCAAGGGGGTTCTCATATGAACCCATTCCTATATATATATTCAACTCTTATAAGAAACTGGTTTATTCAATCGGTGCAATACATGAAAAAATTTTAAGATACACTTGTTTTATTACATAATATATAAAATTGCATATATTCAACCCTTATGATACACAAGGTTGTAACCTAGTAGATTAATAAACGACTTAAAATATTAAAACTGATTATTTCTTTATTATTGACACATTCTTTTTTAAAGTTTTTTCCATCATAACTTACGCGTATATGTGTATGTTGTCGCTCTAAAATACACGTGTCATATCATAAATATTTAATACATTTTGTTAGCTTTTAATCGTATTCAAGTCTTTAATTCATAAACGCAATAAGATATTCTCACTCAATACTCTACGTGAGGGTAAATGTACCCATCGCTTATGTAATATAATGATCTTATGATTCCGAAATCATCCAATGACATTTGAAGCTTTTAGTACTGAGGCTTTGTCAACGTCTAGCCAGTCAAAAAAAGACATTTAATTTTGTGGCACCTAAAAATAAAAGAAGAATAAAATCAAAAACAATAGTTTTGTAGTCAATAATAAAAAAAAGGGTGTTTGATAAACTTATACCTCTTGATCTTTTTTAACTAAAAGTTACCATGAATCACAAGAGCTTGTTTTTTAGGTAAGAAGTTGTATTATATATTATATATAATATTAACAGACAAAGTTAATGAATAGTAATTATAATAAATAGTAACTATATTATTATTTTATTCATATTTTTTTATTCAAAAACTTTTTTTTAGTGCAAACACTTTTTTAATTTAAAGATATTTATAGGAGATTTTTTGGGTTATACTATTAATAGACAAGTGGTTTGAATAGTACTTTTATTATTATTTTATTCATTTTGTTATGTTAAATACATATGGTTCAATAAAAAATAACATAATGGGGTAGACGGCTAGTGGTGGACTGTGTTCTTTGAGGTCTTGGGTTCAAAACCCATTTGAGTCTTTTTTTTACAACACTTATTTATATATAAATACATATGATTCAATAAGAATTAACAAAATGGGGGTAGTGGTGGAGTGGTTTGTGGTATATGTGTGTTCTTTAAGGTCTTGGGTTCGAAACTCGTTTCAAACATGGCATTTTTTCCCAACACTTATTTATTTATAAATACATATGATTCTATAATAATTAATTAACTAAATGGCTTTGTGGTGGAGTGGTTTGTGGTGCATTTGTGTGGTTTGAGGTCTCAGGTTTGAAACATTGGTTTTTTTTAAGAGTTAAATGCCATTTTTGTCCCTGAGGTTTGGCACTTTTTGCCAGTTTCATTCAAAAGTTTATTTTTTCTCATCTGGATCCAAAGGTTTTTAAATACTTGCCCCTTTCATCCAACTCGTTAACATCGTTAGTCTCAGTCAATTAAATAAGGGCAATTTTGTGATTTCGTCTGTTAAGTGAAGAGCATTTCTGTCAATTCTTATGTTTTTAATCTCAGCCTTATTTAAAACATCCCAAATCAGGATTTCACCCCCAAATTGATCTAAATCATCTTCTTCCTTTCAAACCCTAATCAATCAAAAACCCTAAAATCATAACTTAATGCACATAACTCCAATAAATACCACATAATTCACCAATCAAATTCCTTCAAAACTCAAAACCTAACTTAACCACCAACCACCACAAAAAAAACAAAAAAAAAACAAAAGTGATCACATGTTTGACCGAAATAGGAAAAGTCAACAAGCTAGAAAGCTCAGGTCTTTTAACAATCTCCTTCATGATCTGTCTCCAGCTCCTACAAATAGTAGCACACCAAACAACAATCTTCCTACTGGGCCACTTATCCTCAGACGCTTCAATCCTAATCAAAACCTCACGCAACAGCTCCTAAGGCATATTGGCCCAACAGCTCTATTTCAAACCATCTTCAATTGTTATTATTTGATCGCCTGCGTCTTGTTTAAGGTCTGATGCAGCGGAAGACATGGAAGAGTCATGGATGACGCGTCTGGATAGGGTTCTTAATCAATCAAAACCCTAAATTCAACAATTTTGCTTGAATTTAGGGTTTTGATTGATTAGGGTTTGAAAGGAAGAAGATTATTTAGATCAATTTGGGGGTGAAATCCTGACTTAGGGTGTTTTAAATAAGGTTAGGAATAAAAACATACGAATTGACAAAAATGCCATTCACTTAACAGACGAAATGACAAAATTGCCCTTATTTAACTGACTGAGACTAACGGTGTTAACGAGTTGGATCAAACGAGCAAGTATTTGAAAACCTTTGGATCCAGATGAGAAAAAATAAACTTTTGGATGAAACTGGCAAAAAGTGCCAAACCTTAAGGACGAAAATGGCATTTAACTCTTTTTTAAAAACAAATACGAAAAACGCGCAATGCGCGTATGTTTATACACTTAGTTATATTAATGTCATAAAGTTGTGGAGTTCTTTTTAGGGAACCTCGCACACTCTGCCATATTGGCTTAAATCAGCAAGGAAACTCCCCGCAAGGTTGGGTCTAACCACAAAGATATTGCCGAGTTAGCAAGGAAACTATATATCGTTGTGGTTTAGTATTAAGTAAGAAAATAACTCACCCAGCTTTGTAAACTGAATCAGTAGGGAAACTACTCAAACGCCGAGTTTTAGTATTAAAAATGTCACAGTTTGTAACATTAATAAATCATGTCCTTTGGTGTTTTGGTCTGTGACACCAGTCAACAATCAAGGTCAACATCCGTACACATTTTACTTATTATTGTCATTTCATGTGCATAATTAGACATTTTGCACACACTATACCCCCCCCCCCCCAACCCAGTCTGGTAAAGCATGATTATTGAGGAAAACTCAACAGTACCCAATTACGCATACAACACCCGAACTATGCAAAAACAATTGCCGTTGAACAGTCAAGCCAATCACATACTCAACAGAGAGCAACTGGATACCCGATTAACACAATTGTACAAAGTAATTATATACGTGACAACGTCCAGGTGGAAAGATACCCAATCCACCCAAACCCGAACAATCACAAAGTGTTATAGGAGGCTACCTCCCACTAACACAAGAAGCTTGATAAAGACAAGAGTGGCAACCATGTTTATACCATATTAGGTAGCCTATGATCCATGCTAAGCCATCACTCTTGAGATTAGATTTACCCAAATAAAAGCCCCCTTTTTCCCTTGTTCTTTCTCGGCCGAAACCACCAAAGAAACACCACATGTCTTTGTCAACCAAATGTCCACAACTTTCACCTAAATATCTAAGTTAACCTTCCACCTTTTTCCACAAAACTTACCTTGTTTGTTGATACATAATCGGCTAAAATGAGAAGGCATGGAACCATCACTTTCAACTAAACAATCCTTGTCACCATGTCTTCTCACCATCTTACCTCATTAAGGTAATGTACCTCCTAAGTTGTATTTTTTAAACAAGGTGGCATAGTCCTTCCATTATAGATAGCAATCGGCCAAAGATATTGAGGATCAAATGGAAGACAATCGGCTAAAGACAAGCAAGAACAACTCACCAAGTCAAGTCTTGCACTAAACTAGTTATGTACCATCCAAATCACTATACCTAGGAAGCTTGGATGTCCATAATTACCACTATATAAAGAACCTTTGGATCACTCTCAAACTCACACCAACACCCTCTTTCTCTCGGTTCACAACCACCGAAACCACCATCACCCTCCCAATCACAAGCACCAATCGATCGTAGGTCTAATCAATCTTGGATGGAGGCTCGGAAGTGCACACACTCGGGATCCTATATCACTCGACTAGGTATGTTCTCAAACTACAAACTCCCTTGATTCATTTAAAACTTCTTGGCTCATAAGGACACCCGGCCTTCGACCCTTGTCATTAACATATCAACTAAGCTAAAACACGGATTACACTAAGTCGGAAACCTTCCAAATGTGGCTTTGATTTAAAGTTATATTACACACATACACCCACACACATTCACATATATACGGTGTATAACCTCAAAACTATGTGGATACATATACGACTCACACGAGCACACACACGGCTATTCATGCAAGTAAAACACAAGTTCAAAAGAGTCGATTTTATGGCTAAACATACACTTGCATATAACTGAAGCTAAGATATGTTTTGTGGATTTCTATAACCGATTTCATCAAAGATACACTAGCCCACACTTGTAATATCACGATCATACCTTGATGAGCACAAATAAATCGTTTTGGTTCCACCAAACAATCGGATTAAGGTCCATATTATGCAAAGTTTTCGGCTACACCATGATACCATATGTTAAGAGGGCCATAACGCATGTTAGTGCTATTTGTAGACTTAAAAGGTTATAAATGTATGTTACAGTACGCATTTTTCCATAAGACCGACCACACATGTTGGATTGGAGACAATTTATAGCCCATGATGACACGTGGGGTCCATTTTGTTTACAGTGGATACCATTTTACAACAAAACGCCCAGAGTTTCCAGAATTATATGCTTTAGAAAGTACACATAAATCAACTAACGATTGTCACGTACACAAAACATGGCCCACATACACTAACACGAGGGTCCACATATTCGGGTGAACAACTTGTATTATATACGACAAAAACGTAAAACTTACCATACTCTTGACTATCATAGGGCACTCATTGTCCGGACAGTAGTTACCTCGCATCCCAGCTTTACCAGACGACACGTACTATCATCAGGTGAGTTTCACGGCCCCGTTTTACTATTTTCCATTTAGGGGGATCAACATGCTACATTTCTAGTACAATTCATTTAGTGTGTTATTCTATCGTGACTACCATGTGGAAACATGAGACATTCGGTTCATGAGCTCAACAGTCCTCGTACTTACACTATAACCATTAGCTATCGAAAGCCATGGAACACTTTAATAGATCTATTGGGTTGACACCCCCACTCTTGGATAGTCGCTCTAACAGGTTACATACAAAAGAGTGTTAGTATTCTACTATACATACATTGTCTTTATTGTACAGTGCGCGAGGCACCATAGTCAAGAGGTTTGGTTATGGGGCTCATGGTTTGCACAGTAATCCTTCGCTTAGCTAGCCTATGATTGGTCATACACGAATTACCCGGGCACTTTACATAGTACATTAAAACCTGTGAAATCACCGACATTATGTTGAAAAATCTTCTATGCATGTTTTTCATGTAACTAATCATGCGGAGCGGGGACTTGAGGGGTAGGTTTGGGCTTGCACAGCGTGGTACCGTCATGGATTTGATTTTGTCAGTCATACGTTATTTCGGTGTTTAAGTTATGTGTTTTCAGACAATTTCTTAATTCCAGACAATGCTATGTTATTTCAATAATTTATGACATCACCCATCCTTCGATGGTATCTATTTAAATTAAATCTTGTGTGTTTCTCGAACCTTGTGCTTGAAAACCTTTCGAATCACATCCCCGTGTTTCCGTCTTAGCGGGGTGTGACATGATCTTATCTACATACAAAGGCAAGAGCTCCTAAGCCTAAAGTTCTATACCAAAACCTCTAACCCCTTTCAAGGCATCAAAATGTTTGATGCTACATAGACATAGAAAACATGAGTATTCTATGTTAGTTGCAACACAAAATTTATAGTTAGTTTTCAAGGTTGTTTGATGAAACACCAATGCCCCCATGTTACTGGCGACACCAATTTTTCACTCATTTCAATATGAAACTTCTTACTTAAAATCATTAGTTAACTCCCCATCAAGGGGTTTATCCCCCCCCCCCCCCCCCAAACACCTACAAGAACCTTAGCAAGGAATGGCCAAGAAGAAAGTTTCCACCAAACTTAGATAGAATATATTAGTCATCACAAGAATAGTGATATTTAAGTAAATTCTTACAATTCTTACAAGATTATAAACTTTAAAAAAGTTGGTAGAAGTAGAGAGCTTTGTTGGAGGTGAGAAAAGAATTGAGCAATTGAGATAAAATGTGGAGAATGTATTTATAGGCCTGGGCACGAGGCACGGTACCATTTTAGTACGTGGATGTTGCGGGAATTCAGTATATGCATAAAATCATAAATTAGGTTTACAATAGTATAGATAAATGTTTACAAACATAAAATTGTGAGTTAAAAAGTTAGGTTGCGGCATAGTACCATTTTGAGACGTGTAGTAAAAAATATTAAAGCTACCAATTGGTAAGTGTAGTAAAAAATATTAAAGTGACTCATATCTTTAGGAGTATATTTATCATGTATACTAAGTACATATCCCTGGGATGACTAGGATATTGCTTTACTCATGATATGTTTGTATAATATATCCTGAGAATGACTAACGGTCCTTCTCATTTAAAACTCTTTGTGCAGGTCATGTCTAACTGAATTGCTAAAGACCTGGTCTTGCTTAAATCTCAGAACTTCAGTTTGCACATTAAAAGACGTGTGGAAGAGAGAGAAAGAGTTGCAATAGCTATGTGGACTTAGTAGGAGCAATCCCGGATTTCTCGGGATGTTATTTAATTTCATTTTTAGTATATAAAGGGCTATGGACGATCATTTAGGTCACTCATTACTTTCTACTTTTCATCTTATATTCATTTCTACTCACTCACAACACACTTACTTGCTATAACACTTAGCTGATCAATCCATCGTCTCCAAAGTTGTATTTATAAAAACATTTTTAAAAAAACAAACAAGGTAGGGGCGATTGTCTCTTCCTGAGGTCTTATGCCGGAGATCTAAACTGATTAAGGGCTTTCCTCGTACATCCCGTGTTCTTTATTGCATTATTTACTTAGTTTTTATCATTTCATCCTGAGGATATCATTAATATAAAATCTGTCATTACAGTTGTCAAAGTTTTCTCTCTTTACTTATTTAAATGAGCGTTCTTAAAATATCCACAAATCTGTTTTAACAAACTTACTAAATCACTCTAGCACTCTACCTCACATAATAAATTTGGAATACAAAATTCAGTTGTTACTTTATGTCCAAACAATTTGGCGCCCATCGTGGGGCAAGTGGTGTTATTCTTAATAAAATCTTTATTAAAAATTTTACTCAATTAATTCATTTCGAAAATCTTGACAACTATGGCTTCCAACCCGAAATCCGTGTCTTCGGTTATGCCATCATCCACTTCTACCTCAAATGTATCCTTACCACCTACACCTGCATTTCCAAGAAGGAATGAAGAGCCCAATACCCGTAGCGTATCTCAGACCTATTCCAGATCTGGAATGGGGATATCCAGTATGACTCCCCCTGTTCTGATCTCGAACGATGAGCTTCTCTCCACTAGTAATTGGTATAGGTAATGATACATAATAAGTTTATTTACAGTGGTTCCAATGCACAAAAGTTATCTCACGTAACCCAACCGTCGTGTTTTACAATGATCAAAAATCCATAACCACGAATACCGATACTAGTTCCAATAAAATACTGATACCTATGTTGTACGATCAATATCGGTTTGGTTTGTTGTTATATCAATACTTGCTATAACTTATAATGAAAAGTACCTGAGTTTGAATACAACTCCGTTTTTAATAAATCTATGTCGGAATGTTGGAAAAAAATAAACACAACCACATTTTCAGATTTTATAAAAAGGTTAATGAACGAAAATTATTAACTAAAAATAAATTAGTAAAAATTTTAATGGGTTAAATACGTAAATATTATACAGTACATGAGGTGAAAATGAAACCTAATAAAACTCCAAACTCCATGTGCCATGGTGTATTTGGAGAAAGCGGAATGACATCGTTTTTAATTTGCGACAAGCTAGTTGCGCAAGGATAGTGGAGGAGACTTGGGTCTTGTGGATTCGGAGCCGGACCTAAACATAAGACTTTGTGTGGATTCGGAGTCGGACCTAAACATAAAACTATACACCAACTTTCTCTCATGTAGTGTTATTATATTATATTATATATATATATATATAGGGGTGGTTAAAATAAAAACCCACTCAAAACGAAGAAACCCGGGAAACTCTGACTTCCCGAATTTTTTATCATCTGAAAAAATTAGGGTATGTAATATACATGATTTTAAGAGTTTTGAGCCAAAAATATCAAAAAAGCGCCGAGTGGATATTTTTAAAAAAAATAAATAAGTTTTTTGTGTTACATATGTTACATGTCTGTTTTTGTGTAACATACGTAACACAAAAAAAACTTATTTATTTTTTTAAAAATATCCACTCGGCGCTTTTTTGATTTTTTTGGCTCAAAACTCTTAAAATCATGTATATTACATACCCTAATTTTTTCAGATGATAAAAAGTTCGGGAAGTCAGAGTTTCCCGGTTTTCTTCGTTTTGGAGGGTTCATATATATATATATTATATATATATATATATGGTAGGGTTCCTGTAGGAAAGTGATTTTGTGTACAAAGTGTTTTCAACCATTGGATTTAAAGATGGATGGTGGAGATTTAAAAGTTTAGATGTGTTTAATTTAAAATTTAATTAATATATTATAGAAATTCATGGTAGGATTGTGACTATGCGTTTTAAATGAGGGTATAAATGTCATTTTGTGTTAAACTTCTAGAAACCTTTTTAATGCTCTCCTTAAATCATGATCTCTCTCTGACTCTCTTAATTATTATTTTCCATAATCATTCATAAACATTAATTCTCAAAAAACAAAACAAACTCACCTACTAATGATATAAAACACTGTATAATGTTCATATAAAACACTATTTAGAAGCTAAAAGTGTTATGGCTTAAAACATTTGACTTTGTAGTATTGTGGTGATGTAAAACACAGTTGTCGGTTCAAATAAAGCACAACATATTCTTTCATCTAAAAAAAACCCTTTGGAAAACATTATGTTTGTTTGTTGTTATACAACACTCATAATATTGTTATATAACACTCCTGATGTTAGCCCGTGATGAAAATGATATATAAAACACTATTGATGTTATTATAAAAATTCCTGATGTTAACCTTTGATGATATCACGATCGTAAGAATTGATGATAGGAATGTCTCAAAATGTTTATATGTTAAAATTGAATGACAAAGAATTGGATAATATGTTGAAGATAATTTGCTAAATTAGTGGGATTTTTTAATTTTAAAAATTGGTAAAAAGTCTTAAATGCCCTTAATCTTAAAAGTTGATCCTATGGCTATAATAATTTCTTACACTTCTTACACAAATCAATTTACATATAGGATCCTCTAACTATATATATATATATATACATATATATATATACACCAAGAAAACCATTGAAAGCAATAGAATTTTAACTTTCATGGCACACTAAACTCTCTCCGACGCTCCTTAACTAAACCTCCTTATTCTTCAGTTTGTCCAAGATCTTCATATTATATTCCAACAACTATAAATATATATATATATATATATATATATATATATATATATATATATATATATAACTGTATAGGTTCTTGTACAAAGACATTTTTCGTACAAAGTGTGGGAAGTCTATGTAGTCATTATGTTTAAATTTTTGCGATTATGTTTTCGATTCCATTTGCATTACATTGAAAAACACCAAACGTAACAATTTAAAACATAATAAAATGTATTCTAGACACGAAATTTAAAACACACCAATTACGTTTTTCGCGTGGTGTTTTATTTCTTCGCATGGTATTTTAGATTGCATGGTGAGAATACATTAATTAGTGTTTTAAATTGTTACGTTTTCTTTTTTCTATATAATAATATTCCAAAAGAATATAAAACATCATGCCTAAAATTTAAAACACAATGTCTATATATGCTTCTCACGAAAAATGCCCTTTGAACAAGAACTCCACCCTATATGTGTGTGTGTATATATATATATATATATGTATATTGTCACACCCTGACAGCGCACAGCGGAAAGCAAGTCATGAGGTAACGGAAGTTGTTACCACAAAGTATAGCAAATCACACATAGTTACGTATGGACATCTAGCAAACACCCTCTAGTCAAACACATTTAAGTTTCCGGTCCAAGAAGTTTAAAAACATGTCTTAACCAAGTTGAGGCGAAATTACATAAACATTGTTTACAAAAAAAACATAGTTTCAACAGTTATAAAGTTTTAAGATTTTTATGGTCCCATAATCATGTCCACAAGTAGTGCGTGATAAACCCACACTCTCGACCCCTATGCATCAGTACCTGAAAAAACATGCTTAAAAATATCAACAAAATGTTGGCGAGTTCACGGGTTTTAAGGAAAATAAACATATTTCCTTGTTTTAAAATCGTATGATCGAGTACCGACTAAACTAAGAACCATGTTGACTAGCTAGCTCACACAAGTATGATCGCAACCTAAGGCTCTTAATCAAACCACAACTTTTCTTCCCAAACCTGACCTCCATGAGCACACAACCAGGCTCCATGAGGAACTTTTAATAGGATATGCTCTCTCATAAGGCGCAGCGTGACTGCCCTGAGAGGGGGCGTCAACCCAATAGATCTACTAACATCATCCACGGCTCTAAACCAAGAGCTAATGATTAAGAATGCGGGGAAGCATCTTCCCGAAGGGATAGACGAGCGTATAACCGCACACGTCGTGCATCTACCAAAGGCCATCAAATGTTCTATATAGTTCTAGTCTCCTCATCATACAAGCATGTTAATCCCCCGATTATAAAATGTTCAAAAACATTTAAAAGAAAAAGGGGTCGTGAAACTCACCTTAAGCGTAGCAATCAAGCAATTCCCTAGTCCAAACCACAATAACTTTCTAACAATACCCTATTATCCAAAAGGCTATTTTAGCAAACATTCTAAGTATGTCCAAGTTATTCACCAAACTTCCCTCGACTTAGACTAACCAAAAAGGTTTGAATTTCCATAAACCCTTGTTGGGTCTGCTGACCTGAAGAAGAACAGATGATGTGAAAAGCCAAAACATACTAAACATCTGATTGCCAATAAAACAGTATTTTGCATACAAGATCCTCCCAAAGACTGTTGACACTAACTGTTGTTCCCAAACAACTGCTAGACAAACTGTTGCTTACAAAGACTGTCGAAGAAACCACTGTTTGCCAAAGTGCTGATGAAGATACAAGGTAAGTGCTGATGAAGATACAAGGTATGTTGGAGCCAACAGCACTTAGGCTCCAACAGAGGATTCAAGCCAACAGAGTTTACCCCATCATCTGTTAGTCATCAGAGGTTTAATCATCAGCGTTTTCAATGTAACAATAGTTGTATTACAGCAGATGTTTTATGTTGTTATTCTAGTTAGCTGTCACTGTCTTAGGTGACGTCAGTCTTAGGTCATTAGAGCTTTAGTTTGTCTATAAATAGAACAATGCATGTACTGTTCTATTTATCACTCCAAACATTCTCTTGAACAAACAAAGTCTGTGAGTGGTCGGGCTGAGGGGGAGAATTGTATACTTGTACTGAAAATCTGTGATGACTTATGAAAAGTACATGTTAAAAACAATTGTCCTATTTGTTATGATTTAGAGTTTATATTTCCACTGCACTTTCCATTATTATTCATCATTCATTACTGTTTCATTACTTAAACTTCATAACAAATCTAACTCATATCCTAACAACCCTTACTCATTGACCCATTGGTGACCTTGACGATTGGTTAAGTTTTAGACTTCACGTACATGCACATCGCTTCTAATTACCCAACACTTAGGTTTGCAATTTATATGTTCACACATACATCGTTTCAAGTCAATTTCCACACATCTCGACATAGTAAACCTATCATTTCATCATCATCAAATTTACCCATGTAGCACATAGCTTCACTTAATCTATCCAAATTATCCATACATGCTAACACATCGTCTTAACAACTAATAAGACATGTTCTAGAAATTTTCATAGCATACAAGTTCCCAATGTCCCATGTCAACCTATGAACATTATATGAACTTAATTTACACCCTAGGACCAAATTTTTGTTCTAAATCAGCCACAAAATCTAGCTGTTATGCGCCTCAAAAAAACACATTTTGGTGACTTTTAACACATAGTTTTGCACTGTAAGTATCCGTTACGATGGAAAACTATTATACACCCTAAATGATGAAGTTATACACATTTTAACACTAAACAAGCTGTTTCACATCAGACCTGAAAATAAGTGTTTTTAACGCGTAAAATTGTCGAAAACATGTGTTTTCGCGCATCTTTTGCAAATACATTTAGGTTTTTATATTAGGACTTTCATGAAAACTTAATCACATATTATTTTCCATCAAAATAAGTCATGAAAACCTGATATAAATCTGTTTTGAAATATCCATTTCAAAAGCTCTTATTTTGGTGTTTTAAGCCGAAAAATGCGTCTTGATCGTACATGCAAGGTCTCCCAAGCGTATAGATCCTATTTAAACTCAATATTCACTATTTTAGACTTATCAAAACCCTAAAAAATTTATCATGATCAGATCTATCCTAGACCTTAAGTAACTCAAAAACATCTTCAAACAATGCACAATACATGAACATAATGATCAATCAAGCCATATTTCAACAATCACATCCCTATACCATTTATCTAGACTATCATAATCATCCAAATTCCATTTTACATCAGACCCTAAACCCTCTTGAAAATCCTCTTGCATGTTATCAAAATCATAGGATCTAAGCATCATTAATTATCTAATGAACCAAACAATCTATCCTACATGCATATATACATACACGGCATACATACATACATACATACATACATATACACACGGCACCCACAAATATACATATATACACCGTCTCTTTTCCATTTTCTCATTCCCATTGTTTAATGTATGATACCATTTGGAACTCCTATCTTTGTTTGGTGAAAACTAAACCCAACACAGAAAATAATCAAGATTTTATAAAAGTTTTTAGTTTAAGAACATACCCTTGATGAACACTTGATAAATAGTGGGTTTTTGATGGTTTCTCTCCCTAGAAATCACTTTATTCTTGATGGATTTTGCTTCCAAATCACCCAAAACACTTAATAACTCAACAATACATAGCCATTTTGTAAAGATTTAACAAAAAAAGGAGTATGGATGTTGATGGAGGTTTTAGCCAAAGGAAGGAGAAGAACGAAGGTGGAGAGGTTTCTTGAGTGTGTGTATATTATGGTGTAAGAGTGGAATGAAGTGTGTGTTGGTGTTGGGATTAATGAGATGGTTTTTTATTAATAATCATTTGTATAAATGAAAAATAATAATAATAATATGGTGGGGATGGGGGTGGTCATGGTTTGGGTGTGTGTGTGTGTGTTTATTTATTTATTTTTTTATTATAAAACTTTATAACATAAAGCACACACTTCACATTTTTATAAAAACCCAATTATGTTAAATAACTAAGATTTTTACACATTTGGCCAATAATAATATTCCCCAACTAAAAATATTCACTTTTAGCTAATTTGATTATATTAGGGGGTTCCCTACTGTATTAGGTCTCGTACTCGTGTTAAAACTCTAAAACGCGCAATAATTAGATCATAGCGATTTAAAAACTATCAATCATAGTCTTTATTGCTTTTAATAATATTTTCATCCTGAAAATATTATTCCATGCCAAACCAAGCATTACGGGTCAAAACTAGACTATTTTAAAGTTAACCGGGTCGTCACCAATGTCCAATACGGGTAATTTATCGCTCCATGATACGAAATTTCCTAAAATTAACCATAAATCTTTTATAATGTTTGGACTTTGCTATTGCATATCTAAAGACTCTAATTATCACCAATTAAGTCTAACACTCAATTTTTGATGTTATTTTAATAATTATTATATTGTACGGAAAGTACCTGAATTTTGGCAGTTGTCACATATATAGGTAGGGGATCCTTTATGAAAATTGGTTTGTGTGAGAAGTGAGAGAAGGATTAAGAATTGACATGTAGCCATCATGTTTTTTTATATTTTGGAATGATGTTTTGAGTTGTTTTGGCTTGAAAAACACTTAACACAACAATATACAAAAATTTAAAACACAATCCAATGTATTATACTCATTAAATTTAAATTACAGATAAATCACACATACAATGTTTTACAGCCAAAGAACCAAGCATGGAGAATTTGTACAAATAGATACAAAGGTACTATCACAATGAGAAGAGGTTAGCTTTTAATAGAAATATAAAGAAGAGGTTTTGAGTTCAGCTTTTGAAGATTGTGATGAGAATCTAACATGAACAAGAACATAAATATATGAATTTAATATAATTATTTATGAACATATTTAGTTTATCTTATGATTTTCAAAATGAGAATAGACGGGAGCTCTAAAATCAATAGTTGGTATTCCTTTCTTAGACGACCAATCTTTCCTAAAACACTCTGATTAAATGTTTTCGACATAGTGTTTTAAGTTTTAACCCTAAAATACGTTGTTTTCAATTATTAATTGTTATGTTTGGGGTTTTTTAAGCAAAATAATCGAAGACATCATGAATACGTCCAAAAAATGATGCATACATATCAATTTTTAATACTTCTCAATCAAATCATATATATATATATATATATATATATATATATATAGGGTTAGGATCCGTTGAGAACTCGATGAGTTGCGAGAACTCGACATAAAATGAGAAAAAAAAATTATTTTTTTTTGCACACTGGTGTAAAAACACGTAAACCCCGCTATAAAAAATACATGAATTTATGCCGAATTACACCGGGGTAAAGGATTTTTACCCCATGTAAGTATATTAATATTTTATTCAATATTTTATTGTTGTTTAATTTTGGACCACATATTCATTTTTTATTAAAATTGTGTTGTTATAAAGTGAGTTCCTATGGTTCTCACAACTCAATGGAGTTCTCAAATGATCCTAATCTTATATATATTAGGTAATGAGTTGGCTAAAAAGTGTAAGAAGTCTATGTTGATATTGTGTTTTAATTTTTAGGAGAAATGTTTTATATTTTTTAGGTATCGTGTTATATAGAAAAACAATAAAAGTAATAATTTAAAACACAATCAAGTGTATTTTAATCATTAAATCTAAAACACCATGCAAAGAAATATAACCAGTGTCTTTTACAATTTAATGCTTAGATTCATTTGATTGTGTTATAATTTGTTACTTTTATTATTTTTTTATATAAAACAATACCAAAAGAATATAAAACATTTCTCCATAAATTTAAAACATAATGTTTACATAGACTTCTTACACTTTTTTTATGAAAAATGGACTTTTTACACGAACCCTACCCTACCCTACCCTACCCTACTATGTATATATATATAGTGTGTGTGTGTGTTTTATTAATTAGTGGGTTACCACCCGCATTCCGTGACAGGTTCTGAACGTTAACAAATAAAAGCAAATCATGAACGTGAAAATAAAAAAAAATACTCGACAACGGTATACGGGAGCCAACTTATTAGAACAAATTTACACTAGGACGTATATAAAAATAAACACGACAACTACGCATTACAGTGGATCGGTTTAAATGCAGATAAAAAAACCTATTGCAATGATGTATTTAAATATAAGCGTCGCGCAGTTTAGAAACCAACGGTTTAAAAAAACATGCTTAAAACAACCTGTTATTGAAAAACAAGGTTACGCATATTCACGCCGAATGTAGATAAAAATAACTTGCGTGGAGCGTTGCTAAAAAAACCATAAGAATTCACATAACAGAAAATTCGTTAAAAACTCAATATGATAACTTTATTAAAGTTTAGGGGTTTTAGTATAACTCGGTTAAAGGAAAAAGATAAAATCAACCAACTTAATTGCATGGAGTGTAAACAAAAAATTAACTAAAGTGTAGGGGAAATAAATAAATTTATGAAACTTGAGGTGTCATATGAAAAATATATTAAAGATTATAGGTGTAATAGAAAATAAAATATAAAAAGACAAAACCCTAGAAAAAAGACAAGAAAAAAGAAAACATATTACTATAGCTAAGATAGATGGGAATTGTTATATTAATAATATTTTTGGTTTGCTTTGTGGCAGCTTGCGGTCAGTTATATCCATTGTGTATATAGCAATTATACATATGTGTATATAGCATTTTTCAGCTATACATCATTTTTCAGCTATACATATGTGTATATTTCAGTTATACATATGTGTATATTGCATTATACATATGTGTATAATGCAATTATACACATGTGTATACTGAAAAAAAAATACAAAAAAAATAAAAAAAAAAATTCTTACATATAAAGCAGCGATTTTTGCAAAAAAAAAAAAAAAAATTTTTTTTTTTTTTGCCTTAGAGAAATGTGTGGCCCAGAATGGTTCTCTCAGTTCTCAATTTGGGGAAAGGTTCTCATTTGAACCAAATCCTATATATATATATATATATATATATATAGGGTTAGGGTAAAATGAGAACATACTTTTCGTAAAAGAACACCGGGAACCATTTATATCCATTGATCTATCATGATCTAAGGGTTAATAATATGCCACATCACTTGTTTGTCATTTTGCACCACTTGTTGATTTCTTGAAAGAATATAATAATAAAATAATCATAGAGGGGTATTATGGTAAAAGTAACACCACTCTCTCTCATCCTTTTTGTTTCCCCACTTGACCCCACCACCTACCATTCTCATATCCCAAAAATTGAATTTTTCATTCTCTCTCCCCAAACCAAACGACCTGCAATATTTATTATTATTATTTTATTTCTTTTACAACATACCATCAGCAAACATTGTTTACACCCTTTACATGAGTGTAAAACAAAAAGTTTACACTTTGTGTATCCAGAAAAGATGCAAGAAATAGAATGATAACATAAAAAAGTAGAACTTTACATCAGTGTAAAATCACAAAACCACTCTACATACATGTAAACAACTAGTCGTTCTTCGTTTTTCTTGATCTCCATCGTAAAACATCAAACTAGAACCGAACAAATCTTCTTGGTCACCTATCAACCACAAAAAGGAAAAAAAACATATTGTAAGTCAAAACATATTGTACACAAAAAGATTACATTAGTATAAACGAATCATGTTCTACAACTTTCTTTTATTTTTCTCTTTAGTGTAAACACACCATTATGTTTGCTATGTTACCAATCCGTTAGCGATCAATTATTTTACAACAAAAACAAACCATTTTCTTTTACCCCAGTGTAAAACCCTATTAGCAACATCGTTTACGACAAAAACTTTCTTCTATTTTTCTCTTTAGTGTAAACAGTTATTTTTAACTCATTTATTTTACAACAAAAAAAAACCCATTTTCTTTTACACCAGTGTAAAAACCCCCCATTAGCAACATTGTTTGCACCAGTTTACATCAAATTACATTGGTGTAAAAACAATTTAATTGCACAAGTTTAACAATGGTGATATAATAATCAATGCTAAAATACAGCAAAGTGGTTCGGGGCTGTCAGTTAATTCAAGTTGGAAGATGCAGCTGAGATCGGTAGCAGAGATTTCGGAGTTCCAGGATTTACAAAGGTTGATTTCTGGATTGAATTTCAATGGGTCGGGTGATAGATGGGTCTGGGACAGAAGACCGGAGAATGTTTTTTCTGTTAAAGATGTTCGTTCGCTGCTGGCTTCTGGTCATCCTGGCATAGGGGCTGCTCAGGGTTCTAGTAATCTCAGGTTTAAATGGGTTGGGTGGATTCCGATTAAAGTGAGTTTAATGGTTTGGAGGGCTGCTAAAGATAGGATCCCGACCCGGGTCGCCTTGGTTCAAAGAAGGGTCAATATCCTCGATGTGTCTTGCCCTCTTTGCGGATGTGATAACGAAGATACTACTCATTTAATGGTTGGCTGTGTTTTCGCTTATAGGATCTGGACCGGTGTTTGCTCTTGGTGTAAGTTGGCCCCTTTCGTTGCCTATGATTTTGCGGATTTGTTATTACTGTATAAATCGGTGCATGGTGGCAAATGGCGAAAAAAAGTTGTAAACGGTATCATCATGATCACAATTTGGGTTATTTGGAATAAGAGGAACGCGAAGATATTTCAAAAGAAAGCTTGTAACGTGATGGAAGCGGTGGCGGAAGTGAAGTCCAAGGCGTTTTTGTGGTTAAAGTATAGATCTTGTTTTAAGGATTTAGATTGGGATGATTGGGTCAAGTACCCGTTGTATATGTGTGTATAGTGTTCGGCGGCTCTGCTTTTAGAGTTCGTCTTGTTTTAATGAAAGTTAATGTTCAAAAAAAAATCAACCAAACAAAGAACAATGAAGACTCAAACATGACACAAAAACCTACAATCTAAAAATCCCAAATAACGATAAACAAAAACTAACAGATCTATAACACATTAAGATTGCACATAAAATCCCAAAATAAAAGAGTTTTACACCAGTGGTGTTAACTTACCTTACCATCATCGTCACCATCATCGGACCATCGAAATCATCATGTAAAACGACAAACACCTCGTTCTTCGTTTTCTTGGTCTCCATCATCAGCTTTGAACACATAGCGAAACTATCAAACCACAAAAAAACACAACTTTTATCATCTAATGTGATATAAATAATCAATGTAAAATCTAATGTAATTTACACCAGTGTAAAAACAATTTATTATCTTCTTATATAAAAAAACCCCTATTCATCAACCAAAGACAACATCAAAAACGCAAAGTTTACAGCAGTGTTTAAACAACAAATCATCTGCAAAAAATAATAATAATAATAATAAAAAAAACATCAAAAACACAAAAGATTTGTAACACCAAAAACAACATCAAAAACACAAGATCTGTAACACCAAAAACAACATGTATTCTGTAAAAAATAAAAAAAAAATCATATTTTTACACCTGTGTATTCTGTAATGTTAATGACCATCTCTAAACAAAAATCACCGCCTCCTCCTCACCACCCAAATCGTAAAATAAACATTCAATTAGAAAAAACCAGATTTAAAAAAACCTAAAATTATTGTGTTTGTGTTGTTACCTCATATTCGACCTTGTGTTTCTCTAATTCGTCAAAAGGAGTATGAACCGGATCTGATTGTTTCCATCAACAAATAATTATTATAAAAATTAAACCCCAAAACCAAACCCACCGCCATCATCTCCTTCCACCACCACCGTCTCCCTTCTAAAACCAACAACATCATCATCGGACCACAAATCAAACAGATCTGTAACACTAGCGTCTCCTTCAAAAACAAAATAATAATAATATTATTAATAATAATAATAATAATAATACCTAACCACCATTCGAACCCACCACAAAGCCACTATCTCCCCAACACACAACTCGAACCCACCACAGCCTTGTTTTCGAACAGATCTTGGCTCTTTATTATTATTCATGTTCAGATCTTGATTCTCGAACAGATCTTGGCTCTCAAACAGATCGTGGCTCTAAAAAAAACCTTGTTTTCGAATAGATCTTGGCTCTTATTTATTTATTTATTTATTTATTTATTATTATTATTATTATTATCATCCATGTTCATCAACATCTGGGAGAAAAAATAAAACGAGAAAGAGAAAGAGAATAAGAGAGAGTTAGAATTAAGATGAGAGAGAGGGTGTGTGGGATAGATCTTGGCTTTTTATTATTTTTATTATTCATGTTGTATACATTGGGATATGAAAATCTGATCTTTACTGTACTATGTTTGAATATTATAAACATAATAAATCTAATTAAAATATACTTAGTGATGAATTACCTTAATTGTCCTCATATAATAACAACAAAACAAGGACACATGGCATGTTATTATTGGCTTAATTGAGTTTTCTAGTTCTTTTATGAATGGTTGGTTGTCTATTGAACCTAATCCTATATATATATTGTCACACCCTCAATTTCCACGTGCGGGGTTTTACCGCGAGGCGCGTGACACACCATGATCTCAGTCAACGATCACAACAAACATTCAACAAACATGCATTCATATATAGATTAAACCAAAATATCATGCTTTGAGCCGTAAACCAGCAGCGGAAGCATTTCTTGTTTACAACCAAAAGACATATTAAAGTTTACAAAACATTGTTTAATACGTTTCAAAATCCTAGACGCTGTGCGAGACTCCGTGCGCCTAGTCCATTGACTGCTACCTTAGCGACCTGAGAAAACATGCCAAAAATGTCAACATATAATGCTGGTGAGTTCACAGGTTTTCTTTCATAAATGAGTTTTATAAGTTCCAAGGATCATATCCGTTACTACTAGGTTATAAGAACGTTAGCTAGGCGTTAAGTGTTTTTACTACTACGGTTGGGAACCCATTACTAAACATGAACCAATAGATGAATCCAGCCCAGATTGACTGGGTTACCGATGCCTCGATAACCCGATAGTTAGAGACAATATGCACCCGCCCGGCATCCCCGCCGTCGGGTGGGGATTGTGAGGCCCAATAGATCTATCCACATTTCCCTCGTTGTGCTTCCCGCACATTCATGGTTTCCCCCTGGGACTTTCCGAAAAAGCCGTATAGTAACATAAAGTAACCATAGTATAACATGACCTTTAATAAATAAGTAAGTAGCATGTTTCTCCCCCTGGAAATAAAACAGTAAAAGCGGGGCTGTGACACTCACCTTAGATTGCGTTACTTGAAAATAGTTAAGTAGTTATGCTATGATAGCCCCAAATAGCGGCGACCTATCATAAGACGTGTATAAGTATCCGGACTAATAACCCGCGGGTTAGCTAGTCCCCGAATGTCCAGACCATAACCATAGACGTTTGAAAAACACCTTTGACTGTTAAACCGACTGTGCCAGACAAGACTCGACATCCCATTGGTGACCCGACACTCCATGTGTTAGCTAAATGCAAGATATCATGCAACATGTATAGTTAAACACTTAGCACGCGCAAGAGTTCACCTAGCCTTTCTTAACGCACAAGTAAAGCACAACTGAGTCCGAACACGTGTTACCAAGTCATACGGCATGTCACGGGGTTCCTATCATGTTCCTAGGTGTCAAATCATGCTTCGGGATGCCAAAATACGCTTACAGCAGCAGTACACGCGATTAGGAATTTAGCATGCAATTAGGAAAAGTCAACTGGTGATTGGGGGATGGTCAACAGGCGATTGGGGTGGTAATCGCCTACCTTATCAGGCGATTAGGGGCCTAATCGCCCCTTAAGGTTCCTAATCGCCTACCATATCAGGCGATTAGGATTCCTAATCGCCTGCTGCAGCTGCGCGACACATTTTCGCGCGTTTAACCCTCTAAATCAGATCCGAAACATGCAAAAACACCCAATATCAAACCTAAACCATTTACCAACCCATTCCAAGCAAAAACCCCCAATTAATCACTGTTCTAACACTCTTTGTGCAATTATTTCCAAAAATGGCAAAGTACCATGTTTCATTAACTAAGCTTATCTTTCCTTAAATGGCAACAAATCAGATTTCATCACTTACAAGCTTGCAAATCAACATCTCTCTGTTATAATACCTCTCTAATGCAAACCCTAACAACAACAAATCATTAAATCATAACATAACACCTTAGATCTTCAAGAATCATGCAAATGGGTCAAAATGAACATCATCACCAAAACACAAAAATAATAACTCAAACTCTTAGATAATCATCCTAATAGCTTCTACATCTCAGAAGTACAACCATTTTATGGAAACATCCATGTTATAACTACCAAGAAGATCATCATATGCACAAAAACTTCACATATAGCATGTATTATGGTGTAGGCTTGTTTTAGAACTCTTTTCAAAGGTTTTAAAGACACATACTTAGTAAAACAAGGTCTGGACTTTTGGGGAACCAAAACAACAACATTACAAAGGTTAGAGATGAAGAACACACCTTGGATTGTATCAAAGAAAGGTGTGTTAGCTTGGAAATGGTGATTTTTGAAGCAAAACAAGTTCCGGAGGTGTTCTAGGGTGTGTGGGTGGCTTAGGATCAATTAGGGTTGCACTAAGGGTGTTTGGGGAGTTAAGGGTTGTATTTATAGGTGTTTTGACTCGTGCAGAGCAGTGCAGGTGATTAGCAGCAGTTAGCAGGCGATTAGGAGTCCTAATCGCCTGTCTGTTGGCGATTAGGGGCTCCAATCGCCCCCTAACCCTCCCAATCGCCTATAGTATAGGCGATTAGGCACCCATCTGGGTCCTAATCGCCTACAGTATCCCAGATTGAGTTTTTGGCGCGTTAAACACTATTTTAACACATATAAACACGTATTAACATACCGACAAGTCACGTAATGATTATAAACACATAATGCATGATAACTAACACATTTACATCCGTTCACCAATTCCCGGGACTCGAGACTTGCGTGTGTGCGTTAAACCCTGTGATTCCACGAATCACCAATCCTTGTACACATGGTTATGGACCGACTCCCGATGATCCCGCGGATCATCGTAACGACTCCCGATGATTCCCTAGAATCATCGTAACGACTCGACTGATCTAGTTAAGTATGTAATAAGTATGACTCGCTAAGGTAGACTTACTAGTTTAGTCAACGTTACTAACCTGAGTTTGCCGGGTGTCACATCATCCCCTGTTGAAAGAATTTTCGTCCCGAAAATTGCCCAAGGCCAAAAGGAAGAGACGAAAGAGAAGAAAAAAAATTTCCGGTTGCCACACATATATATATATATATATATATATATATATATATATATATATATATATATATATATATATATATATATATATATATAGGTAGAGGATCCTGTAGGAAAATTGATTTGTGTAGGAAGTGTGAGAAGGATTAAGAATTGACATGTAGCAATCATGTTTTTTTATTTTGGGATGATGTTTTTGGTTGTTTTGACTTGAAAAACACTTAACACAACAATATACAAAAATTTAAAACACAATCCAATGTAATTTAGTCATTAAATTTAAATTACAGATAAAACACCCTAGTGGTATGGAGGCTCAATGACAGAAGACCCATGACTGAAAGGTCATGGGTTCGATTCTTGAGAGCGCCTTCAGTCATGGGTTCGATTCTTGAGAGCGCCGGGTTTTACCGATTATTCCATTGTCGTGCATTTGGGCGGGTGGATAGTCGGGTTTTCCCCGGAACTAGTGGACTTGGTGAAACCAGGAGCTCCCTTACATGTCTGGCTATGCCGGGTGGAAAGAGTCCTAATTTGACTGAATAGGGACTCCGAAATAAGTTCTTGGTGAATTTCGTTGGCCGTTAAAAAAATAAATAAATAAAAAAGATAACCGGGACACATCATGTATAATAATAAATATATAAACAATGTCTGCGCATTTGTTGAGGTGCATGTTGGCTGAGTGTGGTCGTAGCAGTATTCATATTCAGTATTCACATTGAAATCTTCAAAATAAAGATATGTTTTCACAGGATATGGTAAATCTTTACTTGTGCTAAGAGCACCCATAATACATGGTCATTTTTATTTTTACACATGTTTTTAGCTTCTTTTTTTTACGTTTCCTATCTATAAAGCCGGTTACATTAAATATAATTTCGATTACTTTCAGGTTAATCCAACCGCAATGCTGCTGAGTTAAACCGAATATGTCTTCGGCCAATGTTTACGATGTATCCGCGCCGTAACGCGCGCGGGTCCATTACTAGTTATATTATATGTATCTATTAATTCTAGGACAGATTAACATTAACCATATATTTTATTTTTATTATTATTTAATTATTATGTTATTATTATACCATATATAGGTAACGTAATATTTTGTATATGTTAATATTTATTTGTTAATATTTTAGTAACGTGCACCGGCGTACTATGCTACCATGCACTGACTCTATTTTGTTAAGTGTCTTTACTTTCTTCCCAATTTGACCACCAAACTTTGACCGTTAACTTTCTTACTAGCTTATGTACTTTAATTTCTTCCAATTTGACCACCAGACTTTTAGCTTTTAGGATTTCAAACTTTGACCACCAAACTTTTAGCCGCGAGTATTTTTTTGAAGCCCACGTGAGAATAACAGTCACTTAATATTATCTTTTATGTCCACGAAACTCTCCATGCAACAGGAGCTCCGACAGCGACGCACGATCTTTAACGTCTACCAAACCCTCAATGCAACAGGAGCTCCCGTCGCGAAGCACGGGATAATAGAATCCTAGTTAAAATTGTAAAAGGAACTATATATTATTTTAATATTAAAATATAGTTTTTAAATAATATATATAAAATGTCATTGTCCTATCGTTCGACACTTAAGGCACCATTACCCAATACGTAAACCTAAAAGGTAATTCTGGTATCTTTTATTATCACTAAGTTGAATGACTACAAACATAACTTTGGAACTCTGATTTTCTTGTGACATGAAAGTTTAACCAAATGGGTTAAACATTACAAAATGACACTTGTTTATGCTATCATTATTTAACGTTTTCATTTTTTGGTCTCTACTTAAAAATGACACTTGTTTGAGTCAAAAAGTGAATAAATGACATGAAAGAACCCCTTATCGCAATCGTGGTTTGTTGTTAGTTATAAATGTCGGCACATCCAACCAAATTTTCAGTTTTGTTTTGTCTTTATATAACTTGATACTTAAGCATTTTCTCCAACCTTCTCTAGCTACCACGTAATCTTCTTTTGAAAAATCAAAAGTAAATAAATGTACAAAAATTAGATTTAAGAGAGTTTGAATGTACTTTTGAACATAAGTACAATGCTTTATGAGTTATGACCATACTAAATAATTAATTATTAATAACTATAAAAAGACATTAGGGACCTTCCAAATTTAGCTATTGCTTCTACTTTTTTATATTGGATTATCTTTCAATCTTAATTTCTTTATGTTCTTAACATTTAACAACTCATCTTTATCTTAGTAGTTAAAGTTTTTTTTTCAAACATGTTGGTCATTTTTTCATTATTTAAACACACTTCTGATTTAAGATATCAATCGTATAAATGCATAATATTTAATCACTTTTATTTATTCATTTATTTGATCACTTTGGAAACTTTATCACAGTACAAAGGTCAAGTAATTCAGTAAAGCGAAAATCTCTTGTTTGTTTCGAATAGTCCAAGCTCTCTCTATTGATTTTCACATAGAAGCCCCGTAATCTTCTTTATTTTAGAAATCAAAAGTAAATAAATTTACAAAAATCAGATTTAAGAGAGTTTGAATGTATGTATTGAACATAAGTGCGGTACTTTATGTCTATACTACATAGCTCTGATAACGATAAGTACGGTGCATTAAAGGAGCCTCCAAATTTAGCTATTGCTTCTATTTTTATTTTATTTATTTATGAAAAGCGACTACAACTATTAGTTATATGTGATTTATATTGGATTGTCATTCAATCTTATTTTCTCTATGTTCTTAACAACTCAACTTTATCTTAGTAGTTAACGCTTCTCAAACATGTTCGGTAATCTTTTCATTATTTAAATACACTTCTGATTTAAGATATAAATTGTATAAATGCAATAATATTTAATCACTTTTATTTTAGTATATCATCTTATTCATTTATTTGATCACTTTGGAAACTTTATCACAGTACAGAAGTCAAGTAATTCAATAAAGCGAAAATCTTTTGTTTGTTTCGAATAGTTCAAACTCTCTCTATTGATTTTCACATAGAAGCCCTGTAATCTTCTTTATTTTAGAAATCAAAAGTAAATAAATTTACAAAAATCAGATTTAAGAGAGTTTGAATGTATGTATTGAACATAAGTACGGTACTTTATGTCTATACTACATAGTTCTGACAACGATAAGTACGGTGCATTAGGGGAGCCTCCAAATTTAGCTATTGCTTCTATTTTTATTTTATTTTTTTATGAACGGCGACTACAACTATTAGTTATATGTGATGTATATTGGATTGTCATTCAATCTTATTTTCTCTATGTTCTTTAACAACTCAACTTTATCTTAGTAGTTAACGCTTCTCAAACATGTTATGTCATCTTTTCATTATTTAAATACACTTCTGATTTAAGATATAAATTGTATAAATGCAATAATATTTAATCACTTTTATTTTAGTATATCATCTTATTCATTTATTTGATCACTTTGGAAACTTTATCACAGTACATAAGTTAAATAATTCAATAAAGCGAAAATCTCTTGTTTGTTTCGAATAGTCCAAACTCTCTCTATTGATTTTCACATAGAAGCCTCGTAATCTTCTTTATTTTAGAAATCAAAAGTAAATAAATTTACAAAAATCAGATTTCAGAAAGTTTGAATGTATGTATTAAACATAAGTACGGTACTTTTTGTCTATACTACATAGTTCTGATAACGATAAGTACGGTGCATTAGGGGAGCCTCCAAATTTAGCTATTGCTTCTTTTTTATTTTTTATGAACAGCGACTAAACTATTAGTTATATGTGATTTATATTGGATTGTCATTTAATCTTATTTTCTCTATGTTCTTAACAACTCAACTTTATCTTAGTAGTTAACGTTTCTCAAACATGTTCTATCATCATTTCATTATTTAAATACACTTCTGATTTAAGATATAAATTGTATAAATGCAATAATATTTAATCAATTTTATTTTAGTATCTCATCTTATTTATTTATTTATTTTACAGTACAAAAATCTAATAATTCAATAAAGTGAACATCCCTTGTCGATTTCGAATAGTCCAAACTCTCTTTATTGATTTTCACATAGTAGTGAAAGCCCTGTAATATTCTTTATTTGAAAAAATCAAAAGTAAATAAACGTAAAAAATCATATTTTAAGGGAGTCTGAATGTCATTTTGAACGTAAGTACGATGCTTGATGACTATACTGAATAATTATTTATAACGATAAAATAGACATTAAGGGAGACTTCAAATTAAGCTATTGCTACTATTTTTTATGCACGATGACCACAACTATTGCTTGTATATGATTTATATTTGAATGTCATTTAATTTTATTTTCTCTTCGTTCTTAACAACTCGTTTAACTTAACAGTTAACATTTTTCAAACATGTTTGTTCATCTTTTCATTATTTAAATACACTTCGGATTTAAGATATAAATTGCATAAATGCATTAATATTCAATCACTTTTAATATAGTATGTCATCTTATTTATTTCTTTGATCTTCTTAGAAACGTTCTCAAAGTACAAACAAATGAAAAAATTAATAATTCAATAATGCGAAACATCCCTTGTTGATATCGAATAGTCCAAACTCTCTTTTTTGATTTTCACATAGACACATTGTAGTAAAAGCCCCTTTATTTGAAAAATCAAAAGTAAAGAAATGTACAAAAATTAGATTTAAGTGAGTTTGAATGTACGTTTTGAACATAACTAATATGCTTAATGACTATACTAAATAATTATTTATAACGATAAAAGAGACATTCAGGGAGCCTCCAAATTTAGCTATTGCTTTTATTTTTTATGCACGGCAACTATAGTTATTGCTTATAAATTATTTATATTGGAATGTCATTTAATTTATTTTCTCTATATTCTTAACCACTCGTTTTTAACTTAATAGTTACAATTTTCAAACATGTTCGGTCACCTTTTTATTATTTATATACACGTCTGCTTTAAGATATAAATTGCATATTGCATAAATGCATTAGCATTTAATCACTTTTATTATAGTTTATCATCTTATTTATTTCTTTGATAACTTTGGAAACCCTCTCACAGTACATAAAAATAATAATTCAATAAAGCGAACGTCCCTTGTTGATTTCGAATAGTCCAAACTCTCTTTATATGATTTTCATAAGATAGTAGCCCCCCCCCCCCCCTAGCTAGTGCTTCTATTTTGTTTTGTTTCTTTCTTTTTTAAATGGCGACTACAGCTATTGCTTGTATGTGATTTATGTTGGATTGTCGTTCAATTTTATTTTCTCTGCGTTCTTAACAACACATCTTTATCTTAGTAGTTAAAGTTTTTCAAGCATGTTTCGGTCATCTTTTCGTTATTTAAATACACTTCTGATTTAAATTATAAATTGTATAAGTGCATTGTTAGCATATTTTGGACAATTTTTAATCACTTTTATTTTAGTATATCATCATATTTATCTTATCACTTTGAAAATGTTTTTATAGTAAAAAAAATCTACTAATTCCATAAGCCGAATATCCATTATTTGATTTCAAATAGTCCAAACTCTCTTTATTGATTTTCACACAGTAGAAACACAAATAATAATAAAGCCCTTAGTGGTGTGACAATCAATCTAGTCTCATGATAAAAAATAAAGTGTTGAATTTTAGAGTAGAATTAATGGGTCTACAAGTTTGGTTTAAAAAGCAAAATTCTTAGATATTATTCACAAACTCTGTTGAGCAGATAAATATATATATATTTTTTTAATAATTATGAATCTTAGTACATCAAAAAGAATTATTAACGCAAGTAAAGAAAGAATTTTAACCAAGTCATCTAAAGGAATTCAAATGAAAGACTTAGATTCATTATTGAATAACAAAAGTTTTAGGGTGATGAGCATAAGCTCCTTTTAATTCTACACTGTCATATCATATTTATCTTAAACTATCATAACTTCACAAATCATTGTGAGTACTCTTTTTATCTACCCTAGGACTTTATGTTTTTTTTAAATAAAATAAACAACTAAAAATAACCAAATTGTATTTTCATCAAAAATAAAAACAATACATAATTGAAACTAAAAAAACAAACAAAACTCCTTGGGGGAGCGGTTAGCCGAGATGCGGGGTTTATTCGCTCTCTGGCAACTAAAAGAGCTTTTCGGGCGGTTGAACTTATGAAACGCCTACCAGACCTGAGGGACCCCCAAAGTGAGCTCCTTTTGTTGCGCTCTTGCATGGGGTTGCTAAATTAGTGTTTGGGCTCCGGACTTGTCAGCCTGAACACGTCATAGAGGCGGTGTCCATTTTCGATGCAGGTTTGCGAGAGGCAATTGAAAACATTGTTTTCTGCGGAGGGCCGCATTTAGGGGACCTCCAGTGGAGGTTGGCTTCCCTCCCTATGCGTTACGGGGGTATAGGGCTTTCCTCGGCGGAGGACGTCTCCGCATTTGCCTTTGTGGCGTCCAGGGCCCAGTCATGGAAATTACAAGACCACATCTTGCGAAGCGCTGGGGTCGTGGGGATGGATCCTGACTACGCTCTTGTGCTTAGTAATATTGAAACAACTCTTCCGAATCTTGATCTAGGCGGTTTTACTGATAAGGAGACCGCCCCCAAAAAAACCTCAACAAACCTTGGCGAATGTTCTTTATAGTAAACACATACTGGATATGAAGGAACGGTTTGATATGACTCCGCGCCAAAAGGCAGTTATTGCTTGTCTCAAGGGGGCCCATGCTCAGGATTTTCTTACCGTTGTGCCCATTGAAGGTCTCGGGCAACGGATGTCAACTGTTGAATATTGGGCCATCCTCAAATACCGGCTCATGGTACCTCTTTTCCCTCCAGATGAACCATGCCCCATCTGCAAAAAAGCCTGCTTGGATAGATTCGGTGAGCATGCCCTTCACTGTAAGGAACTACCAGGGTTCAAGTATCGTCATGACTCGATTAGGGATGTTTTATGGGACGTGCTTAGACGCGCTGGAATCTCGTCCAAGAAAAAAGCGCCTGTTAACTTTCTGACTGATCCGCGAGAGGGGAGATCTACCTTACGTCCTGCGGATATCCTTGTGTTTGGCTGGGCGGGGGGCAAGCATGCATGTGTTGACCTCACTAGGGTCTCTCCGTTGGTGGGGTTGAGAGACAGTGGCTTCGTTCCGGGACAAGCGGTTTTGAGGGCGGAAGCTAGGAAGGTGGCTAAGCACGAGACAGCATGCCTAGAGAATCAACACGTTTTCCTTCCGTTTGCCTTCGACACATTTGGGTCCTTAGCCCCTGAGGCGGTTCGTTTCTTGGAGCGGGTTCAGAAGGTGGTTCACAGCGACTCGCAGAGCCCAAGGAACCAAGGGTTTATTTTCGGTAGAGTAGGCTTTGCAATTCAAAAAGGGATAACGGCGCAGCTTGTTGCTCACTTACCCATTATCCAGATGTAAACTTGACTTTTTTAATCTATGAATAAAATTATAATTCATGATCCATAAAAAATATATTTACCAAAATATAATTAAAAAAACTCTATTAATTTAGCTCATCCGTCAGCCATGCATTTGTATCCGCAATTTCACGTTTAACGGCTATAGTAATTTTCCTCATCCAACCACAAAGATATTCATGAGGCCGAGTAAACGTCTCAAAGTCCCGTTAAATATCAAGCGCCTTACATGGCGTCATCAACACGGTAGATTTGTCTACTTGTTTCCTTTTAGCATCCACCAATTCTTTAAGTGGCTCTTCCTTCCATGACGAATACGAATCTAGTTTTTCGCCCAAATTACTTTTGATTGATGCCTCAACATGTCTCTTATCCATCCGCCTAGGTCAAGTAGGGTCAATTTCTTTGTTCAAGTCCAGGTTCGGCCTACTAGTTGTAAAAACCTCGTAGGATGAACCAGGGTAGTTGCCGGATCCCGATAACTTTGTTCTCTTATTGGAACTACCACCGGACTTAGTGGCAGAGCTTGAAAAAAAATTTCGGGGGGGGGAGTCACGGGACCCTTAAAACGGTGGGGCCGGACTCAATACGTATAAAATTTTCAGACAAAAAAACGTAAAATTACACTACACAGCCAAAAAATGGCAGGGTCGGGGCACCCCCGCCACCAACTATCCTCTGCCCCTGACCAGACTCCTCACCCATCAACGGGGCCTTTCTCCATTTTTCATATTGTTTAACAATCTTCCATGCATCAATGTGCTTAAAAGCGATACTCTTATTTTTCTGGAAATCACTTAGCGCCTAGCTCATAACATCAATATCAGCACCCCCACTTTCTCCTATATGTCCTATAGGGTTAAAAAATATATAAATTAAATTAAAATACTACAATGAACTTAATTAAAAATACATAGAAATTGTACTGATTGTATCCAAAATTCGTTGAACAAATTCATTTGAGTCAACATAGCTGACCATTTTGAACTTAGTTGATGAGTCGATCAACCGCCCACGTAAGAGTTCGTTGAAGCGTTTAAGCACAGCATTTTACAAAATATCTTATTTTAGTTGATTTCCTTTTTCCATGTCTGTAGAGCAACGAACGTGTGCTTTATCTAACGCTACTTCTTCATCGACTGACTATTATGTTCGATCAGCTCGGTTGCGGATTTTTTTCCCCTTCATCTTCTTCCTCTTCATACTCCTCATCTTGAACGTGCATTTCTTCCAAATTATTATCAAATTGCGCTTCCGGCACATGATCTACATCATTGTCTTCACGAAGTTGGATTTGTCGTTCCACATATGGACGCATGGACCATGTCGAGCTCCTATATGTACCAAACGGCTCGAAGGAAGTTAAAGTTTCTTGAGATAAATCGAGTCGACTAGGTGCAACCATAGTAGGAACATTAGGTTGCGTAAAAACTTGTGGTGGAAATTGTTGCACAAAAAATGTGGTTTGCATGGTTGTGTCAAATAAGTATATACTCGCCACCGCCAAAAACCAAACCGCCATCTTGAGATTTCAAACCACGCCCTCATGTGTTCGAACCACCCCCTAGTGTGTTCGAACCACCTAAAATATGACCGTTGTCAACGATCATATTTTGATTGTTCAAGCGGGTAAACAAACCCGAAGCAACTACCTGAGTGGGTCGCAGCAGTGTAGCCGCATGAGTTCCTACCCGAGGGGCGTCTCGTCCACCCTTTAGGATAGTTTTGACTTGGAACCTTTGACCCGGGTCACATGGCACTCGGTAACTATTATGATCCCTCCGTTGGCCCAACAGAGGCACTGTTTTACTTTTCTTTTAACAGCCTACATTCCAAGTTATATTTCTTACGAAATTTATGTCACAAATTAATTATAACCCTAAAGTTCTACATTTTTATGAGTTAGTTAATTAGCGTAAGAATACCTTAGGGGTTTTCTAAACAAACACTCTTTACTAATCAACTCCCTATATTAATGTGATGCAATTTGATGGTATGCGAGACATATAGGGTTTTCGATTGGTTAGTATACAGGCGTAGACAGCGAATTCGAGTATATGCCTATGTAGGACAGCTAGTTTGATGATATACGCTTGTATAGAGGAATAAGACCATACACTGATACACATCCGCCGCAGGGTAAACAACCGCTTCTCAGGTCCCCCGACTGATTCTTATACGTAACATTTAATTAATATTATATGTTTATACATTACAAAAGATGCTGAACATAAAAAGTAAATGACTTGACTCTTTTACTAAACCAACTAATAACATAAAGAGAATCGTTCATTACTGAATAGTTTGGTTAAGAATCGTTAATCTTTTTGGCTTTCTTTCACATGTGATTGCTTATAGTGAATGAGCAACCGATTACATTCACAGAGTCAAGGTTGGTCAACAAACAACGTTGGTGAACAGTTGACAGACATGACGACGAGCCTCCAATAGCCCACAAACTCGAGTACAGTTTATGAACCACCAATCTACTAGGGCTTATCGCACCTCTAATTGCGTGACGGTTCTGTTGGCAAGTGCAATTTATGAACCAAATCTACTAATCTACTAGGCCTTATCGCACTGTTAATTGTGTCTCCTGTTGGCTAGCTAGAAGTTTTGCGTCTACATTGTGTCTACAAATTGATTAACACGCGTGATTTATAGAATCCGGTTAATGTCAATCCAATTCCTGAAGCCCCCAAAAATTGATCTATGAAGTGTCATGTTTCTATGAAAGTTTAGTTACGTCATAAAGACTCTAATAAGCTATCAAACACTTGACTGTCGCCTCAAACCCTTGGGCATATTGTAGCAGAGACTTACGCAAGGTTTTAGAATAGTTTCATGATATTTACAGGAGTCTTTGTTTAGCACGGTTTGAAATATTACTCGAGACTTAAAAGAGGTAAGATATCGTTTCCAGAATTTAAACATACATCAGCAAGAGTGAGTACCATCGATGTGATAGAGATGTTATCGCCACATCATACGTTTGTATACACACACCGCGACACCAAACGGTAATGTGGCACCATGATTTGCAACACTCGTATGTGAGGTAATTGCTTGTGAATTGGTAAGTTGACACTTGACAGACATACATCAGCAAGGTTATCCCATGTAATTTCTTTATAAAGATCATGCTTATTATGATGTTATGATAACATAAAGAAAAGCCACATAATTTTATATTTTACCTTTATTGGTTTTACATTTTGGATATGAACAATTGAGCCCAATGCAGAAATTTATAAACTGAAACACGAATATGTAACATACGTTTTTCAAGGCGACACTATATTGGACAATTTTGGTGCGCTGTAGTGTGGCCGTGTTAAGAGTAATCACATAAACGCGCGTTGAGGGTGGTACATGACGTCAATAGTAGTCATATACATGTAAGGTGTAAGATAAGAATTGAAGTGACAAGAAAAATACAGATACCTCTTTCATAGCCCTTGATTCCAAGATGCTCTCCGGCTGGTAAATCTTTCCATCGAGAACTACGGTCGCAACTTGGGATCCCGGCCGGTTTTTCTCCATCCTTGTATCTCTATAGCAATGTCAAATTAAAATTAAAATCAACAATCGTTATCTGGAATCAGAGCTCATTTTATGAAACCAGTCATGAGCAATGACTAATTTTAAAAAGCGCTAGGTGCACCTAGACCATAGGGTCCCGCAGGCAAGGGTAAAGGCAAAGGCGCATACATCACGTACACGATGCTCAAGGTGTTTATTATTTTTTTTATACTTCTGATAGGTATGAGGTATCTACCATCATATACCCAAAATTCCGATAAAAATAACCTCTATATGATTTAATATTTAAATAAACACTGTGTACATACTAAAAATCCATATGTACAACCTCCCGATGCACAAAATCTGCTCGTATACATGAGGTGCTCACCTCATGCACACGCGTCGCCTCGAACATTCAGAAGCAATGAACATATCGCCTGAGTGCACCTTGCGCCTAGGCATGTTTTTTAAATCTAATATGACAAGAGAAGCATGAATACAAATCTAAGATGGCAAGAGAAGCATGCATACCAGTATAGTCGAATTTATAACCCACCGAATCCCTGAACCACCTAGGCGTTGGTCCATCAACCTCCATCGACTTAAAGAAATCACGGCGACAGAGATAATATGTTTCTTTGCTTAACTGAAATGCAGACAAATTCCCTACAAGTATTTCATCCCATTTAGTGTTATTTTGCCACGTGTCGTTCTCCATCTCATCATCATCATCATACACAAGGCTTGCACCACACTCGATTACCTCTAATCCATTCTCGACAATAATAGACACGTTGACTTGGTCACCAATGTCTAATAAGTTTCCCAGTGCCCAATAACTTAACCATATAGCAACTTTACCAAATCCAGGGCTCCCAAAGACCATAGGGTTGTAAATCCATTCAGAACATTTGGTTGTGTTACTGACTTTAGCAAATATTGGCCATATATCTTTCTCATCGCCATATAATTTGTATTTGAAAATGACATTTAATCCTTTGAGCCTGTGGTTATCATCATATGAAGGCACATTAAAGGATAATGATGAAGATTTTGAGGTGTACTCACATGTTAAGTTCGGGTCCTTTATGTCTGGCAGAAACGTGCTCATTATACCAAATTCGTATAGCATCTACACGACACCAAGTTATAAAATCCAGTCAGTAGTATGCTCATCAATTTTAAATTGGTTTCTATACGATCTGGTCCGATCCATTTATATGATCCAACATACCAAAAAGCTTGACCAACAACCCATCTTAGTCGGTCGATAATTGGGTTTATCAGTTTAACAATTAATAAGAGAAGCTTTTATTCTTATTTTATTTTCTACAATTTCAAGTCTTATCCATCAAAATAGAAACTGGCTATATTTCAAGTCTTGATTCTAGGGTTTTAAAAATCTAGCATTTATAAAAACAGGTTCTTGGTCAGTAAATTATGAAAATATATATTTCAAAATCTTAAACGGCCCATTTTGTAATCTTTTCCATAATAAAAAGTTCAAAAGTCGTATGTGGTTCACGATCCGGATTGGAACCAAACCCATCTTCTAGATTAGTTGAGTCATGGGTTAGATCAAGACCCTGGCTGACAGGTTAGATCACAATCCATTTAATTAGATCAATGGTCATATCAGATTAGGTATCTAAGCCAAATGTGACCCGCTGACAGGCCTAGTTAATATGCTTGTGCATGTGTCTTGAGAGCAAAAAAGAACCTGAATATGTCGACTTCTGTCTACTGTGAGATGATGATCACCAATCAGACATACTTCATGATCTTGATATTCTTTCAGCCACATCATATGTCCCAAACAACTTTCATCGATTTTCAATATCGGCACCAGTCTTAATAGGCCCTCAATTTCCAACAAATTAATACAACCTTGATAATCAATTTCTCGTAACCTGAATCGTGGAGATTGGAAAGTAATTTTTTCCAATGACTTACAACAAGTAACAAACAACTCTTCTAGCGTATCAGGGAGACATTCAATGCACTTAAGTCTTGAGCAAAAACTCAAGTCAAATACCCGAAGATTCTTAAGATGACTGTAATCAGGTAGGAGGTCAAACAAATTACGGCCTAAATTCAGGTACTGCAAGAATGAATGGTGTTTAAAATTCAAAAAATGACTGTTGACCTCAAGATTGCAACTTTTTAATAAAAGACGTTGTAATGAGTGTGGAAAGGGGGGATTCAAAGGCTGTTGTTGACCGAAATTTGAGGCTTTAAACAGGTTTTCACATCCTGTCATGTTTAATAGAGAAAGGCTCTTAAGATCTCCAATGCTTTCAGAAACACGAACCAAACTGTAACAGTTCCAAAGAATCAAAGTCTCAAGATTGGGAAGCCTTGAAATAGTGAGAATTTCTACTAGACTCTGAGAGTCTTTAAAGTTTAGTATCTTTAGTGGTCTAATTACCTGTTCCAGAAGTAACAAAATGTAGTTCCATAAAATTTTCAAGAGCTAGCAAATTGAAAGGCTAAAAGATTAAAGAAAAAAACAGTGAAAATACCTACCATGGGCGGTTCAAATACTTCCAGTTTGCTGTAACTCATGTCTATAGCTACCAAGTTTCCCATGAATAATTCAGAAGGTAGGGTTCTTAACGGAAATCCATGCCAACAAAGCCATCTCAAATCTTCTGGGAAATCATCATAGGATCCCGATAATTCCACATAGTTGAGCTGGAGCAACTTTAGATTATCCATCTTTGCAAGTGAATCAGCATCAATGGCCATTGACTGCAAAGTAGTTCAGTTAGCACCTCTTCTAAAGTCAATTGTTCCAAATATACCTCAAGATTGCAATGAAAACTATAATTTGCTAGATGCTAGTACCCAGGTTATATAATAAGCTTAGCCTCTAGCCACCTTCATGAATTGCTAGTATTCTATGACAAAGTAAAACTTTTATTTATACCGTCATCACCTTTTTTAATGGGGAGATTTCTCTTGTTAAATTCACACAAAATAGAAGAAATGGAGTAACTAAATATATATACTGTTTTCCAGGTTACTGTCCTCTTTACCCACACACACACAGAGAGACACACACATGTGTGTGTGCGCGCGCACAGGAAGATGATCCATCCAAGAAACAGGTTCCAACATGAATCAGCACAAACATGTTACATGACATTCTATAGATATATATGCAATACCCATAATATTTAAGCCTCAAAGTCAAAGTACCCACAGACCGCAGCTAAACACACTTGTAAGCATCAAAACTCAAAGTGATCCAGGTGACAACATGGATAAGCTTAAACATGACATGCTTCTAAAGCCCTTGTACCATCTAATCTATTCAAACAATCTGTAAATAACTTGTATTATCTACTCTTTACAAACAGATTCCTGAATGCGTACATTACAGAGGTTCAAGCAATTAAAAACCCCCATACACCCATCGAGTCATGCTAAAGGTTGCTAAAACTGGACACTTTTGTGGGGGAGTCGGGGAGATGTTAGATATGTATGCGGGATCTAGTAACATTCTCTTGAATGCCTAAATAATATCATAAGTCTTCAAATTTTGCTACTAGAATATAGTTATAATGCATTTTATAAAAATCTAATTAATTCTTCATCTGAAATTAGACAGTAATTTTCACTCCACCATATTTACCATGTTATGCTTCTCTTCCCTCACCATTCGCATGTCAAGTGCTAGACCTTCTATAGTTTCTGAACCCTGATGGAAAATAAGAGAACTTTAGTTGAGAGGGAGAGAGAGAGAGAGAGAGAGAGAGACAGAGAGAGAGTAAATCTTAAACATATACATAAATACTTATCTTACCATTCCTTGTCTCAACAGAGTGTAAGAGTCCTCGGTACACCAGACTCTACTGCGTTTTGCAGGGTTTGTGGGTGATTCGTCAAGCACCATCCGTCTTGCCATCTCTATAAACAATCCATGCATCATCAATTTTTTGCTTGGTGAAACAGTAAGAAGGCATCTATTAATTAAGGTTACAATCCCAGCTGTTGCACAATAATCAGGCTCCAATATCTTCACCACATAATCTTCATCTTCTCCAATAAAGAAACAAGCAATATGCAAGAACAACTCTCGGTAAGTGATAAATGGCAAATACTCGAAGCTCATGCGGAGTATACCTTCTATCCTGTAAGGCTCTCTTTCTAATAAATTCAAGGTGCTCATCCAATAATCTATGTTATTTCTTTTCCGTGAATCTTTAGCATTAACAAATAAAGAACCCAACAATTTAAGAGCCAGTGGATTTCCTGCACAATAATGTGCTGCTTTTAATGCGAGCTCCTTGAAACCTTCCATAGGAATTTTAGATCCAAAAGCATGCCAACTTAAAAGCGCTAATGATTCGTGTTCATTTAGTAACTCAAGCTTGTGTTCTTTAAACCTACGACTAGACCTAAACCATGTTCGTATATCTGGAAGCCTACTTGTTATAATAATTTTGCTTTCTGTATTAATCTTTTCCATTCCAAGTAAAGCTTCAACTTGTTCTATTTTATCAACGTCATCAAGAACAATAAGCACCCGTTTCTTCTGTAAGGCCTTTTCAATCTGACTTTTATATGAAGTAACATCAAGTTCTTTTCTCTTGTCCTCCAAAATGTCTGAAAGAAGTTGTTCTTGTAATGCACACAAACCACATGTTTGTTCACAAATCTTTCCAATGTCTGCAAGAAAACTGCTGCTTTCAAACTTTAGCAAGTTGAGATCATATATATATTTGGCCAGTGTTGTCTTTCCACTTCCTGCCAGTCCACAAATTGCAAGAACTTGATCATCCTGCTTATCTTTCATCCATAAATTAATATCTTCAGCTCGAGTGTCCATTCCAGTTAGATGTGGTGGACTAGAAATCAACTTGAGACCTAGCTTATTGCCAATGGTATTCACAATATCCGCAATAAACTTCGTTTCAGGCCTGGAAAATGACCAGAATAAAGATATGAAAATTAAACTTGTTAAAAAAATGCCCACTTGTTTTGATCAATTTAATTCATATATTGGTCCCATCATTCATCATATCATGTATACTGTGTGCAAGTCTTTGGTCTCCACAACTCCCATCACGTAAATGGGACCCACAAATGAAAATGGTCAATATCTAAAATGAATGTATCCTTAAATCCTCCGTATCTCGACAAACAAAACTAAAGAAAGAAAGAAATACACGTTTTTCCAAATCTAAAGTCCTAACCCTCACTCCTCCAATAACATATAAATAGACACAAAGAAATGCATTCATGTTTTTATACGGTTATATACAGTCAAAAACCATATACATTAATACAGCAAGGGATTAAAAATAGAACATACACAACCAAATGATTGGTTTCACCGCCCACTGCAAAATGCAACATATACTATTTTGGATTCACTGAATAAAATTCTTTGAGATATTTCAAGAACATAAGTTTGTAACAACAATTTTGAAAGAAGAGGTAGTGACAACAAGTGTTTGCAGGTACTTTCAGTTAAAATAACACTTTTTAGCAGAAGAAAATACATAAAAAAATCATTAAGTAGATGTAAAAAGTAGAGTTCACCTTGCCCGATAAATGTTACTTGGGACATGGGAATCCGATGCAATTGATATATACACAGAAGCATGTACCCTAGAGGTACTGCTACTCACATGAACATTATGCAACATCAGCAGTTCGCCATCTAACAAAAAGACATGTGCTCAGAATGGTTGAGCACGATGTGTGACACCAAAATTTTGCAACGCTAATAACCATCTACTCCCTCCTACCCAAAATAAAGGTACCACTTCCTAGTTTGTGACTTTGTGTTGCCTAAAAATGCAGCATTTCCTATTCTACAAACATTCCAACTGACATTTACCAGTTTCTCAAGATAGTGGTGAGACGAATTGTGGTTCACAAGGTTTTTTTTTATAGTGCCCTATTAAGGGGGCATATTAGATATTTAATATTAGTTAAAACACATTTTAAACCATATGCCAACTGCCAAGTCAGCCTTTAGTTTTTCTTTTCTGGTAGGAGGGGAGCATCTGGCAAGCCTTCCCAAGAGTTGTTGGGTCAAACTAAATAGAATGTAAAGACAGGTTTCAGTTTTGTAACGATATTCTACCCTATATGTTTTTTACACAAAACTCTAAATAAGTAAACTCATAAACTCCTAGAGTTATTAGCTAACTGGCTCAACTTCCTATTCAGACCACAACCAACAACAGTGGCGGATCCAGAAACCTATGATTTTTCAATTTTTTAGTAACTTTTTCCAAATCATACAAGATTTTCACTAGTTATTTCCATTTTATTCCAAACCGAGTGGGGTTCCTAGGAACCCACGCCACCGACCAACAATGAGAGATTTTATTATCAAAACAATACAAATAAAAGAATATAATCCGAGTATTAATCAGACTTTTTTACTATGATTGCTCCCAGTCCCAACAGGATCCTATATGACAAAAGAACCTATTTAAGTCGAAAACGGAAAACTTATTTCAGATATAATTTTGGCACCTAAATTATGACCTATAACCAACCAAACCACCAGTAAATACTAATCATCAAATAATGATCAATCTACCAATCAAAACACAGAACAACACATACCCCGAAACCGCGGAATCACTCAAATTAGCAACTTCCATAAGCGCCACTTTCCGCTCATCCGCCCAATCCAAACCGTTTCGAAACACATCCAACCGACAAACATTTTCCTCATTCCTAAGCTCAACCGGATCAACATGATAAAAAACCGGCACAACCACATGATAAAACCCCTTCCTCCTCTCCATAACCAATCTTAACTCATCGAGACACGACTCATCGTTAACATAACCTTTCGACAACACAACAATTGAAGCCCTAGATACACTGATTGCCCTCTCGATTTCAGAACTAGAATCGTTGAATGAATTGTTGGTTTGATTGGGTCTGAAGGTTCTGATGCCTGCACTGGTTAAGGCTTCGTGGAGATGGTCGGTGAAGGAGAAACGGGTGTCGTGGTTGAAGCTTATAACGACGTCGTATCTGGAGTGGGTTGGCGGTGGAGAGAGGGATGAACTGGAAGATGCAGTAGCAGCCATTGATTGAAGGATTAATGAAAGATATTGAAGGAATTGAAGGATTGGGAATTAGGGTTTTGGTTGATTAGAATTAGATAGAAAAGGGGATTGAAAAGTGTTGTTGTTCATCTGTCAACGCTTTTATGTGAAGTAATATCTTTCCTCAACTAACAATTAAACTAACGAATAACGGGTACGTAACTACGTACACGAATTTGGTAATGAGCAAGTGTCGCTCGTTGAATTTGAATTAGTGGTCTTGAGTTGAAAATTATGTGAAGTAATCTCTTAGCCCCGCTTATGACGGTACGCATATAATGTTACAGGTGGTCTTCGGGGGCAAAAATAAAAGTTGCACTAATTTTAATGTTATTTTACTGATTTCGTGAAAATAACGTTAAAAGTGACAGACGGTTAATCATGCATCATATGGTGACGTTGATAGCTAAAAGACAAATGGGTATATAAACTAATCATGTTTTTCCCAATTGCTAAGTGTTATATGCCTTATGTCTTAGGCTTGATACAAAATGGGAAGTAATCTCTTATATCTAAAAGACAAATGGGTATATAAACTAATCACTGAAAGCATCCCCTCTATTCCCATGGGTAGAGGTAAGGTTGTCTACGTCTTACTCTCCTCATAACCTACCTTAGTTTTTGCCATTAGTAGGATTCACTGATGATGATGATGATGATGATGAGTTGAAAATTAGTGGTCAGGGCATTACGTAGATCGAATAGATGGTAACCAGGGATGTGGTACTTTACCGAGCTAAAAGTGTTAACCGTGAAAAACATAAAAAGTGGGTATTAGTACTGGTACGATAACATTATTTGAAGGTAAATCAATCCATAATACCATACCTTACCGAACTGAAAATACCTGAAGAAACACAGGTCTAACCTTAGATTAGGTATGGTTATGTTAGAAAAGGCTTACAAAAATCGAAGAAGAAGAAACAATAAATATTGACAGAAACCGGACTTGTGTTTGACACAATTCCCTTAAACGGATTCGTTGTTTGCTTCTAGGGTACACCGGTTCGAACAGTGGTGGTGCACTGACTGACTATCCTACTTATCTGAAAAATAATCAAAGGTTGGCTGCTGCTGTGTTTGTGTTTGCGAGTGTATGGTTATGTGTGTTCTGCACAAAGTTATGCAGGTCTTTTATAGACACAAAAAACACCAAAGTATGAAACGGGTAGCAAAACTCACCGTCACGCGAACCCAGATTTTTGGAGCTGCATTCGTGTCCGCAGGTGATGCAGACATCACATTGGTTCAGGAATTTTCCTAGAACCAGAACCTGTTTTGCACCCCCTAACCCTGCGCGCGGGAGTATGTGCCCAAGTATAATGTGACTTAACATTTTATTCCTTTCATTTTGGTTTCCTTTTATAAACCAAATAATAAAGTAACTTACCAAGTTGCAGATAGTAATGTACAATTGTTCGAAAAACAAACGTATTATTTATCATTATCGTTACTTTTTAGCATACTTTGTTGCTGTCTTGTACTTAACTTTTAAAACATGATGTCTCTTTAAATTCAAAATATCCCATCTCAACACATTTACTTTTATCTACTTCTCAATATGCATTTTACTAAAAACCATTTCAACCAATACCCATTTTCATGATCTTTTAATAACAAGGTACTAGTATCATAACAACATAAACTAATACCAACTTAATTCCCACAACACTACGAAAAATCCCACTATATCTTCCCCCAAAAAACCCTAATTCATTTTTCTCTGCAACCACCCACAACCAATGGCCGCCGCCACTCGCCACCGTCCAATCACTAGACTTAGATATGTCCACCGACAAAACCATCACCTTCCCCCTCCTTCACGTCATGAAATCCTCCATTCGTCCGGACATCATAACCTTTGTCAACTCCAACATCTCCAAAAACTCCCGCCAACCTCATTCCGTCTCCCGTTAGGTGATGTTACTAATCGTGTTGGGAAAATAGGGTTTTGTTTTAATAACCATTTTTTCCTACAAAAGTTACTACACTTTTTGCACACAAAAAATACTACACTTTCAGTTTTTTTCTTACACAAGTTACTCAGGGGCTATTTGGTAATCTCTTAATAAACATTTAGAGGCTAGCTCTTAATGGATCATAACCTTTGAATGGTTAAGAGGCAACCATTAAGATGTTACCTCTTAACCATTCATACTTAAGATATCTTAACCATCAAGAGACTATGAACCATTGAGATATATTCTCTTAATGACCATTCAGAGACTACCAAACAAACTCTTAACATTTCTTTCTATCTAAAAAACACAATACTTTATGTTTTTATCTCATAAAAGTCACCAAACACTTTTTTTTCGCATAAAACCCCTTAAAATGTCGATTTCAAACAAAATTTTGAAGTTTTTGTTTTAATTACCCGAAATTCCTAGTTGTGTTTGCTTACGTGTTGCATAAGTCGTATATATAATTTTTATCCTTAAAAAGGTTAAAATGATGAAGTTGATTAAGAAAGTTAAGTACTTCATGCGTCTTATATCGACTAAAAAACAATGCTTATTTGTTATTTAATTTTTTTCTTGGTACTTAAGAATTATATGACTATTTAAATTAACGGAACTAATATTACTTTGATTGAAACAAAAGACGTTTTTTCATATAATTTATTACAAAAATAAATATATAATTACAAAATATCTTAAAAACTAAAAAAAAACATGACAAAATAATAATAATAATAATGTTGGGTGACTTTTATGAGAAAAGATAGAAAGTATAGTGTGTTTTAATTACAAAGAAATGTTGAGTGACTTTTGTTATAAAAAACTAAAAGTTTAGTGTTTTTTATGTGCAAAAAATTATTGAGTGACTTTAGGAAAAAAAAAAGTTTAGTATTTTTAACCGATAACCGAACCCAAGAAAGTACCTTACCCGATTAACCTGAACCCGATTAAGTGCATACCCGAACCCGGATAGAGTCTTTAGGGTCGGTCTTTGAATTAGTTTTTATAATTCGGGTTGACCCGATCAACCCGAACAATTCAAAAACAAGAAAATGATCCAATTTTCATATTTTTATGTATATCGGAGTAGTGATTTTGTAGCCAAATTTGCAACTAAATATTGTAACCCATGTTGTGGTTTTATTTTACCAATATTGTAGCCCAAATGGATAGAAATACGCAACCCAAATGGTTGGAAATATGTAACTCAAACACCCGAACCATTTAACCCGACCCAAAAATCTGAACCCGATTAGCCCCATAATCGATAACCATTTAACTAGATTGGGTCGGTTATCGGATAATATTTTAATACTAAAAACCAATGTTGCAAAAGTCGCTAGGCGCTCCCTAGTCGGAGTCGGGAGTACTCGGGGAGTTCTCGGCCTAGTCGCAGAGTAATCGGGGCGTACTCGGCCTAGAGTACTCGGGCCTCGGCAACCTACTTTGTAGCGATTACTCGGGAAGTACTCGGCCTCCGAGACCTTGTTTTGCAACAGAAGTAAAAACCCGAATAGCCCGATAACCGAAAACCAATCCCGATTAACAGTTTAACACACCACCTAAATTGATTCCAAAGTGGGTCAACGGGGCGGACAAATGAAATATTATTAGGGATCTAGGATTAATACACCCTATTACATCAGCATGACATCATTCCATAATCCATACACCCATCTTAAATGGCACTTTATTGGGAACATGCAACTCCAAGAACAATTAAAAGAAACAATGCAGTACAAGATAAGTCAAACTTATTTATCCGTGCCATAAATCCACGCAGACCATAGGTCATCAGATGGTCACCTGAATTTCGATTTATGAGGCACTCAAACTTCAAGGATTTTTCCCAACCACTAATATATAGGGTCTAGTTGTTTTAAATACATTTAATTCTTTTATGTTAATATATTTCTAAAATATTATAAAATGAAGACGAGATGTGCTTGATATATTTATTTATTTTTAATAACAAATATGGGTTTCATTTATTTTACATCTCAAATAATAAAAGGTCTTTATAATTTAACTGAAAAAAACCGGTTTTTATATAACCAGTTGTATTTTTGTTGTAAATTGATGTTAAAAAAATCAACTAAATACAAGTTCAAAACCAACAGCTCATGATCGGTTTTTCTTTTTTTTTCTTTTTTTGAAGTTATAAAAACCGTTTTTTTAAGTTTATTTAACCGGGTTTTTTTAAGTTATAACAACTGTTTTTTTTTCTTTTCTTGAAGTTATAAAAACCGTTTTTTTAAGTTTATTTAACCGGGTTTTTTTATTTATCTTTAGCTTTTACTTGCAACGATTTAGACCTAAAACCTCATATTTGTAAAGATGATATCATACCACTAGACCAATAAGTCAAGGGGTGATAATATAAAATTATAATAAAATTAGAGTATGTTTATTTTAAATATATTATTTTGTTGATTACTTTTTGAAGCTTTTTTTATATATTAATTTTTTTATAAACATTTCATATTCATTAACTATTTTTCACCCACTTCTAACTCTCAACTACATTCTTTATTACCCAAACCCTCATCCTACCTATAAATACCAACATTACCACCTCTAATCTCTTACACCACTCTCAAATCACTTCCAAATCTTCAAATTCTCTCAAGGATTTTTCAAGTCCTCAACTCTAAAAAATCTCCAACTTTTGGTAATTCTCTCTTAATTTCTAATACATTCTTCTTACATTTTTCTTACTTTCTATCATTTCCTAATCTAACTTTTAACCATCCGAATCACTTCTTTGTGGTTTGTGCTTTGGTTTTATTCTCCTAACAACCTTGACCATCCGAATCACCTCTTTGGTGGTTTGTGCTTTGGTTTTAACCTCGTAACAACCTTGACCATCCGAATCACCTCTTTGGTGGTTTGTGCTTTGGTTTTAACCTCATAACAACCTTGACCATCCGAATCACCTCTTTGGTGGTTTGTGCTTTGGTTTTAACCTCATAACAACCTTGACCATCCGAATCACCTCTTTGGTGGTTTGTGCTTTGGTCCGCCATTGGCGATGCATGACATTCTTGACCTCTTTGGTGGTTTGTGTTGTAGGAATCAATAATTTTCACTTTCACTTTCTACAAAATATGAGTTCACCAAATATGACTTCACCTTTTTACAATGAGGGGGTGTTTGCGACACGTGAGGAGCTGATGGCTTGGGTGCGAAACACAGCATGCAGTCTTGGATATGTTGTTGTCACCAAAAGAAGCAAGAGTACAAAAAATGATGGTGTGAAGAAGGTTTTTTTAATGTGCAATCGTAGTGGTGAATACAAACCAACATCTGTGTCAACCGTTCATTCAGGGACAACGAAAACTGGATGTCCATTTGAGCTCGTAGCAAAACGACATCCAAAAGAAGGAGGTTGGAAAATAAAAGTAAAATGTGACAAACATAATCATGAATCTGCTCAATGGTTGGAGGGGCATGCTTATCCAAGAAGGTTAGCCAAAGAAGAGTTTGCAGTCCTGGAAGACATGACACTAGTTGGCGTTCCTCCACGCAATATTCTCACTGCATTGAAGGATAGAAACAGTGCAAATGTCTCCACAATTGAAACCATATACGATGCACAAAAGAAGATATGTAGGGCCCAAAAGGTTGAATGCACCCCTATGCAAGCATTAATGAAATCTTTGAACAAGGGAGGATATGTCCATCATATTCGTGCAGACAATCATACCAATGAGGTACAAGACTTATTCTTCATCAACCCAGAGTCAATGGAAATATGGCGTGCATTCCCACATGTCCTTCTTTTAGATGCCACGTACAAGACGAATAGGTACCGCCTCCCTTTTCTTGAGATCGTTGGGTTAACTTCAACCAACAAGACATTCTGTATTGCTTTCGCGTTGATACGAAATGAGAAAACAGACAATTTTAAGTGGGTTTTGAACTGTCTAAGACAGACACTAGATGGCCACATGTTGCCACGTGTCATTGTCACAGATAGAGAGTTGGCTCTTATGGAGGCTTGCCGATTTGGCTTTGTAGGTTTCACATTCATGAAAATATAAAACGCCATTGTAGGCAATCGTTCAAAACCGAGGCTAAGTGGGAAAAATTTAAATCTCGGTGGAATTACCTAGTGGGATCACCAACTATTGAAGCCTACGAGAAAAATCTAGTGCACTTTCGGTCAAAGTTGCAGGCTAAACATCAAGGTATTTTTCTTATATATTCAAATCAATTGTTACGTTTACTTTAAAATATTTCTACTCAAAGTAACATGTTTCACTTAACTTATCAGGTGCATATAACTATGTATATCAACAATGGTTATTGAATTATAAAGAGATGTTTGTGTCTGCGTGGATTGATCAACATTTAAATTTTTGAGAACGAACAACAAACAGGGTAGAAAGCCAACATGCTTTGTTTAAAAAGCATTTGACTTCTCATAAGTCACCGCTAGATAAAATTGTAAAAATTATCGATGACATGGTTCGTTTACAACGCACCCAAATAAAGGCAAGTTTCGAGGAAAGCCGAAACAAGATAAAACACCGACATAAAAATAAAACATTTGTTTTGTTGTTAAATAATGTTTCTATTGAATGTCTAGATATATTGTTAGGGGAGCAGAAACGAATTGAAGAAATTAAAGATAAAAACCAAGTATGTGGTTGTCGTATTCGTACTAGCTGCGGTTTACCATGTGCATGTGAAATCTCATCATATGAGGATGCGCATAAATCCATTCCACTAAATTCAATAGATAGCTTTTGGAACCAACTACAAAATCCTCAAAATCCAAGAAACAAGAAAAAAAAAACAGCCCCTCCACCCACTAAACCTCCCCTTCAAAAAAGCTACTCCCAAAAGCCTCCAAGGCACAGTTCGTTCGCTAACACCCAAGACCCTCCAAGGCACAGCTCGTTTGTTAACACCCAAGACCCTCCAAGGCATAGCTCGTTTGTTAACACCCAAGACTTTCCAAGGCACAGCTCGTTTGTTAACACCCAAGACTTTCCAAGGCACATCTCGTTTGTTAACACCCAAGACCCTCCAAGGCACAGCTCGTTTGTTAACACCCAAGAGTCTCCATTCAAGGACTATGTTTATTACACTGGTTCATCCTATGATTTCATGGGGTTCAACCAAGATTCTAACGGACAGAGTTCTTTTGCATATGAATCAAGCACACTAACCCATGATTTCATGGGGTTGAACCAATATTCTACAGGATATACTTTTTTCTCCAACCCTGAAAGCACACAGACATATGATTTCATGGGGTTGAATGAAGATTCTAACAGACATAGTTTTTTTCCCAACCCTGAAAGCTCACAGAGTTTTGATTTCATTGGGTTGACTCAAGAGATTGTTCCAAACGAAACAATAGGAACGACACACACATATATTCATCAAATTCCAGAAATTTTTCGTCCATACGTATCATGTATACACAATGTGATGGGTGATGGAAATTGTGGGTTTCGGGCGATAGCTTCTGCTATCGGGTATGGTGAAGATCAATGGCTATTAGTCCGGAGAGAACTATTGGAAGAGCTTTTGGAATTTAGAGAGTTGTATACAAAAGTTTTCTGTGAATCATTCATAGATCTCTATACATCGCTTTATTGGTTCGGCTCAGGAGATGCACCGGGAAAACATTGGATGATTATGCCAGATACAGGGTTCCTGACTGCGAACAAGTATAAAGTAATTGTTCATTTTTTATCTAATGAAAACAGTTCGACGTGCTTCCCTCTTTGGAAAGGCCCTGAACATTTTCAGGAGTTCAAGGTAATTACGATTGCACTTGTAGGCGGTAACCATTATGTAAGGGTAGAATTGCAAGGAGAGTACCCAATGGCATTAACAAACAACCTATGGACGCTAAAGAGACAAACTAGTGCAGACGGTTGGGAATATTTTTTCGAATCACGTCAAAATATGTATAGAGATTGGGTAGCAAAACCTCCTGATTATGTAAATATAGATTAAACTTAGTATGTATTTGTTGTCATTTTTATTACTAGTTTTTTAATGTATTTTTGAAGTATTTTATATGCCTACATAAAGACTAAACAAGTTATGAAGGATAATACATACTACTGAAGGTTACGGTCAGTAAACAGTGAAGATTGGAACTACATTGAATAAGAAAGAATACGGTAAGAAAGGTCGCTAGCGCGCTAAGTTTTTATTTTATTAGTTTTATAAAAAAAAGGCTAAAAGCAACTTTTATTAAAAATAATATAATGAACTTACAACACCTTTATTTATAAACTACGTTATAAAAAAAAGTTAAATAAAAATACAACCATTAATTAAATTATTACATGCCATTCAAAAAAAATTTTAAATTAGTATATAATAAAAATTGTGGATTCAATAAAAATTCATTAGTGTTGACCGATTGATTTGTTCTAGGATATAATAATTAATTAATGCACATCACAATTCTTGATGATATCAACGAAAAAACTCTGACAACTTTTTAAAAGCTTTGTAGGGGGTGTATACTTCTTCCTAAGATAGGGGGTGTATATTTCCGCTCTCCCATATTATTATTGAAGGCGCGCATCCAAATTTCATAACCCAAAACAAAACCACCCCTCTCCCGCCTCAAACCTTCAAATTTCAGATATTATTATTGGGCAAAATTATATCCTTCAAAACCCTAATCAACCAATTGTCACACTTTCCATAACCATCTTCACATCATTCATCAAGGCAAGTTCTCATTACCCACGTACTTACATTCTCAATTCCTTACCCTTTAATGCTTTCAATTACTTCACATTTCGATTAATATTATAAAACCCGTATCCTTATTACAGTTTTATACCATGACTGGTGAGTTACCGTCTGATGGGGGATTAAACCCTCGATCTGCGTTAGGTGATGTTACAAATCGTGTTGGGAAAAGAGGGTTTTGTTTTAATTTTAGTTTAGATGTTAATTCTGCTAAAAAAGAATGTAGAAGACTAGATGAATTCAAAGAAAATGTTAATAATAATAATAATGAGGGTAATGAGTGTGTTTTAAGGCCTCATTCGTCCTGTGAGATTGGTTTGTTAAAGGATAATGTTATAGATGGTATACCGAAAATAGTGTGTGAAGTAAAGGAATCATGCCCGCCAAGTGTTCGACGAAATGCTGCGTCCACATTGTCTGCTGCTGATGTGGCGAGCGAGGGTTGTCGGGATACTGAACCGGTGCAGGTGATCACTTTGGATGAGAATGGGGTTGTTGGGGTTGTGGAAGTTGAAGATGATGAAAGGACGGAATCTGCGGATGGACCGGGAATTGGATTGAAAGGAGTGGGGGAGAATGACTTGGGTGTGGATGATGGGAATGATGTGAGTGTTGATAATTTGGGTTTAAGTAAAGATGAGTATTTTGATTGCTCGAGGTTGCTTGAGTCGCAAGAGTCGAAGTGTGGGTTAGAGTCGTGCGTTGGACAGACAGGTGATGGGTTCTCGGGTGCGTGTGTGGATATGATCAAAGATTGTTCTTGCTCATTTTGCAAGAAAGGTGATTTCCAAACTTTTTTTTTTATTAAGTTTGCTGTTTACATATGTAATTAGAATTCTATCATTTTGCGGAGTCTTATTATAATGATATGATTATCAGCCGCTCAGCTTTGGTCGGATCTACACTACGAGGATATCAAAGGCCGAATAGCTGGTGAGTCGGTGTGTAATTGGTTGATCTTAAGATTTTGTTTTTGTAATAACTTTCTACTTGTGTGTATAGCAATAAAAAAGAGTCAGAAAGAAGCGAGCATTTTGGTCAACCGAAACAGCAAGGATGTTGCAAGTAACTTTGGGAAACTCTCGAACTTGGAATCAGATCTCACAGGTCGATGGAAGTCCCTTTTTCATCATATGGAGGACATATTTGTTCGTGAGGGGACTCAACTTGTAAGTCAACTCCTTTTGCCTCTTGCTTTTGATTTTTTATTTTTATGAATCAAAGTTTAAAAGAACGGGATCAAGCCTCCAGGCGTTTTCCCTTTGTCTCACGAGGCGTTAGCCCGAGGCAACAAAGATAAAAATAAAATACTAACTAATTTCATCATCGGATTCATCTACAACACATATAAAGAAACATGGAATGCTTGAAATTGACACCAAATGTCTAAAACATAAACACACACACACACACACAGCAAAACCGCCTGAGGCACATCTGAGGCGCTTCGTTTCTTATCGCCTTGGCCCTTTGAGGCGCACATACAACATAAATCCATGAGGCGTCGCCTCATACTCGTTTTGTTAGCTCCTCAGCGTCTTTTTTAAACTATGTTATGATTTATGAATACATTTGGAATATGGAACTTGAAAGCTGTCTTATACATTGCTCATTTGATGATTTTGAAACCATTTTTTACCCGTATGTCGTATGCCATACATAGTATATCGCCTATATTTGATTAAAAATATAACGCGTAGATCATGACGTGCAACCAAATATTGTTAGGCCCTTTTTTTCGATGATGTCTTTTCTCTAAGCATTACTGCAACAAAATCATGAAAAACACTTTTATAATGTGCAGATAAGTTTAAATATTATTATATTAATTTTGTAGACTAAGAATGTCATATAAACAAAATTAGAAGGAAATTACATTATACAACTATTGTCCAATTGTGGAACTTTGGAATGTTTATAATGAAGAATGAATGGATTTGTATAGATGTTATCTGTTTGTTTAGTCACAAGATACTTACAAAAAGCATCCCTGAACTAGGTTTGCATGATTCAAAAAGGTTGTGTATTTGACATTGGTTGTCTATTTGACATATTCGGCGAAACATGCACTTTTTACTCCACAACTGTCGTCATTGTAAATATTAGTGGTAGAAGAAGCCTTTTTTGCTAAACTGTTTGAAGCATGTCTATAAACTTTGCAAACCTATTTGAACAATATTCACCAGCATGTGAGCGTCATTGCACCAAACAGATATGTAATATAAACATTATTTCTACAAATACATACAAGCCTTGAACAAAAAATCTGAATGCGTAAAATTACATGACGTGCAAGCATTGTACTATCAACCTTTGATGATGACCTTGTATATTTTGCTATTTTCCCATAACCAGACCACTTTCATACTACGTAATTTTAGTCGTGGTTTGATTATTAGTCAGAGTTTAAAGTAAACACCTCACTTTTGTGTTTCAAAATCAGTTTTTATTTATTTTATTTTATTTTTTGAACTTCTATGTTCCTGTATGAATTTTACAGGAAACAAGCTTATCTACACTGAAAGAAGTAATAGATGATTACAAGACTGATTCGGAGAAAAACTAGTTCTCTTATGCTCCATCAATCTTAATGCTAGTTTTCCGAGTTGCTTGTGCTTCTGCAGCTAAGAATTTGAAAACCGAGGTTTAGTAGTGGCTTTGTTTGGTTGACTTAACCGTTATTTGTTGTTTTCATCTCTAGTGGTAAGTGTTACATCCCTTGTAAAACCGTTATTTGTTGTTTGGTTTAGAATCTTTTTTATTCGCGAATAATATTTGGTTTTTTATTTTTTTTTTGTCATCTTTAATCAAACATATGTCCTTGCACCTTCTGTTGCGTGCATGAGTGCACACTTACATATGTATCGACGTATCGTCTATATGTGAGTCGCATTTGTATGTGGGAATTTTGAAGTTAAAAGTATATAAGCTGACTATAAAATCAATGTATAGACCAAAGAGAAAATCACTTGTGAGAAGGTTACATAGGTAACGACCGTAATGTTATTGTTATTATTATTATTATTATATATTATTTCGGGCATCATCTTTTTATGTTTATTCAGTCGACACATCACATCTAGTTGACGTGTGGGCGTGTGGCGGTTAAAGATGACCAACTTTAACTGCCACACATGAACCTATATCAATTTTGCTAAAGGTAAGAGCTGGGTGTCAACTCAAGGAATGGGAATGGACCTTTGGTACTTTGATTTTCACTATTTCTTAGCCTTTGGAAGAAAGGTTGAACTGAACTCACTAAGTAGATTATGAGCTAGCAATTTAAATTAACACATTAACAACTAAACAATTTTAAGGTCAATGTGACAATTCAAGATCAATTAGGGTGTTTGTTTAGCTGAACTCACTAATTAGATTATGATCTAGTAATTTAAACTTACTAGTTGATAACTAAATTTTAAGGTCAATAATTCAAGATAAATTAGGGTGTACTATACTTTTTATTCTTCTTAGCTCAGGATTACATTGAGACTAGAGATGGGATTTAAAACATAAGTTGATAAGACTGTTTGGTCATAGACAATGGTTGTAGCCGGTTTTGCTCATAATACCATCAAGGACAATCACTAAACACAAGACATTGTTCATACTTATATTAAAATGGAACAAAAAACCTACATAATTGACCTCAATGGTGGTTTGATCAAATGGGCAAGTGACCAAGTAATTCGGTTACAGTCAGTTTTTTTCCTTTTGATAGGAAAGAATGCCTTGCATATTGAGAAAAAAAAAAACACCTTCACAAATCATTTTTGCAGTTGATTTTCTTTAGTTTCTCATTAATAACTCTTTTTAAAAGAGTATATGGCTTACTACAACATATAAAAAAATATATGAGAGAAAATTTCTCTCTCTCTCTCTCTTAACCAAATATTATTCTACCCCACCTCTTAACACTAAAAAAACAATAAACCATAATAAGTACCTTTCGTGTGATCATCCATCTTCAACATTTGGATATTTACCCTTTAGAGAGAATTTCAAACCCACAATCTAATTTGTTGATCAGTTTACAAAGGTGACAAGTTACTCGAAGGTGAGGAGTTGGTGGTAATCTTTCCATATTATAACAAGGGAGACGTTATATAGTTATCTTATCATACCAAATTAGAGACATTATGATATTTACCCTCTTAAGTCTCAAAGAGACGTTTTTCCATTAGTGATCTCTAATCACATTTATTTTTGGTGCCACAAAATTTCTCTTAAAGAGTTACAAAAATTATGGCAACATCTGTAAAGGGGCACAAATCAGGTTTTATCAATACCCGGTTTCGTATGGAACCGGTTCTGAGTATGATCGGATATTGAAAAACCAGGTATTAAAATAAACCGGGTACGGCGCGGATATGGGTATTGATGAGAAAAATCACACCATATGTACCTAGGTAGGGTATTATTGGGTTCAGGTATAACCGGGTATGGGTCGGGGTGTTAGTAACCGGTTTTAAAAAATAAAATTTTTCTTTATTATTTTACACAAAAGTAAATACATCTAAAAACTACAATTTGGTTTGTAGTTTGTAAAAATAATTAAATTGAGTTACATTAACATAAATTCACTCATGTAAAAGTTATTTGCATTATAATTTGCATTTCTAAAAACCTAAAATATAAAAGGTGTAAAGTAATATAAAAATATATACCAAAAATTCAGTCTTCTGTCGGGTATTAGAAAAAACCCCGCATCAAGTATAGCCTATTAGAGCATTCACATCCCCTCCACCAAACCTTCCCCCATCTCTAAAATTTAAAAAAAACTTACTAAAAACACCCTACATTCCATCCACCATTTTATACCCTATCTTTATATTTTGGAAAATCCATCTTCTAGCTTTTTATATATAAAAAGCTACTATTCACTCTCATCAAATTATTGTGAGTGTATTTTAACGAGGAATATAATAAAATAAGTGTTTATGAGTAAGATAAAGGTATATATGGTGGAGGGGATGTGAAAGGTTTTTTAAAATGAGAGATAAATTTTGACAAGTATGATTTTTTGTTATATTATAAGGTATAAAATGGTTGATGGGATGTGAATGCTCTAACGGGTTCGAATATAGGGTATAACCAGTTTCGGGTGTAAAATGACGGTTACATGTACGAGTATTGAACTCAAAATGTATATCATATCCGTACCCTATGAGTACAGCCGGATCCGGTTACGGCTATAAAATACCCGAGTATAAAAATAACCTGTTCCGAGTACAGTTTTTTTTTCTTTTTTCCGCACCTCTAAACATAGAAAGTCGGAAATCAAAACTACAAGTGAATAGTCGGATGCAAGCCAATGACCCATAGACCAATTGGTTTGTGGAGATGTGGGAAGGTTTTCCTTAGGGTTTCCTGCCCGGGTGGTCACAGGTTCGAATCCCACTCCTTATTAGGGGGGGGGGGGGGCTAAAGGCACATTCGGGTAGCCTGGGGATCGATCCTGCGTGGGGGGTGTTGTTCTTAAGAGTGGTGCACCGTTCGACCGTTAAAAAAAATAGTCGGGTCCAAACTTTCTACTTGACCCTATTTTCGACCCGACCCATATCCATTCTACTCCTATTATATCCCATATCCTTCCTTATCTTCTTCTTCTTCTCCAACAAATCCCTTGATACCAATAACCAATCCACCATTAAACATGCTGACCCTCTCCATTGCTTCTTCAACCTCAACCATCACCACCACAAAGCCCTTCACTTCTTCAACCATTAACCGAAAATCTTCCTTCAATGGGGTTAGAATTGCTCACGTGCTCCCTCAACCAGCCATTAAAGCAACAACTAACCGTCAACCTGTTGTAATGATGGCCAAAAGAGAAGAGGAACTGAAGGAAATTAGAGCTAAAACCACTGAAGAAATTAATGATGAAATTGTTGACCTTAAAGGTGAGCTTTTTATGCTCCGTCTTCAAAGGTCTGCCAGAAATGAGTTTAAATCCAGTGACTTTCGTCGAATGCGTAAAAGGGTATGTTTCTTTTTTTATTTTTATGATTCTTAGTTTGAAAAGATTGAATTTTGAGTTTTTTTTTTTTTTTTTTTTTTTTTTGGGGGGGGGGGGGGGGGGGGGGGGGTGGGTGGAATTGTTCTTAGCCTTATATTTAACTATTTAAGGGATATGGTTAGTACTGTTTTAATGATATTTGCAACATTGTAGAGTTTTAGGATTAAATGTATTAGGTTTGAATTGTTTAAGATAAGTAGTGGTTCAGTTGACTGTTGTTGAAGGAAAGTTCAGACGCTGGTCGAAATACGCGCAAAATTAATATTAGATGGTGTTCTCTTGGAGTTGTAGTTGTTTTTGCAAAGTTTTGAATAGTTTCTATTTATTTTCTATGAATATGAGGGGTGTTTGGATAGTTGGATGTTTGTTTTTAGTGAGATTACATTTCAAGAAAACTGGTTAACTGTGTTTGTGGAAATAATCGGCATAGTGTTGAGTTTTGTGCTAGACTTGGTATTAAAAAGCAAGAAAGTGCTCCATGGGGTATAGGTCCTGAAAGCTGAGGCGCGACCACGCGAGGCGAGAGCTTCAGGTGTATGTGCAGAAGTTGCATATTTTTCGTGTATTTATGTATCAGTCTTTTTATCAAGTAAAACAGTCATAATTTCTTCATTGTTTTGGTTGTTTTTACATACCAGCCTCTTACAAACCCTAGTTTTGATCGATATTGACTCAGATGCGTGCCTCAAGGCCCTGAGGCGTTTTCCAGATTGTTGTGGGTTCAGGGCACGTTTACTTTTCTAAACAGTTGATGTGTTAATATGATTAAGAGTTATGTTTTAAACTTTTACTTAAGCAGTTTAGGAGCTTTTATTCATTTGGTTGCACTTCATATAAATTTCGAACCAGGTGAACTGTTTGATCCATTTGACCTCCTTTTAAATAAATCTTTTAGCTTGACTGTTTTGATCTGTAAGAGATGAATCACCTCGCAGTTGACCAATTTATGAGTAGACGTTTCAAAATTGCTACCTTTACATATTCTTTTCTGGAGCGATAAAGATGATGCTTTTATTACTTGAATCAACCCCTTGTTCATACTTTGACTACCTCAAATCACAACTTGAAAACGGAACTAAAACTGAAACGCAGCTTGCGCATGACAGGGGCATTCAAAATCATAGTGTTGTTAGACCCATTTGGGTTTACATCTAGACTTAGTTAAAAAAGCTGATAATGTATAGTATATCCATAATTTAGCAACTATATCCCTCAAATACCACTATATACATTTCGGTTCCTAAACAAATCATGAATAAGTATTATTTTGAATTGATGAGAGTTTTGATTTTAATAGGTTGCGCGTATGCTGACTGTTAAGCGCGAGAGGGAAATTGACGATGGTATTGGGAAGAGGCAGTCAAGGAAGCTTGATCGGCAATGGAGGAAAAGCATTGTACCAAGACCGCCTCCATCCCTGCTAAAGTTACAGGAAGAAGAAGCAGCTGAAGAAGCCAAGGAATCTGCAGCATCGGCTTAAGTAGTCAAATGTAAGTGCCTCGTGTTTTTTGATTATCGCGATTACAGTTGTAGCCGATTTAGGTCTTCTACTTTAAGAGTATAATTTATCAATCTTTGATTATCTCTCCCGTAATGCTTGTATCTTATTCAAATGGTGATGTTATTTGTGCTTTCTGTATCATTGTTCCTAGATTCTATTTACATCGGTGATGTTATTTGTGTTTGGGCCATGAACTGCGTGGCAAAATGAACGGGTCGGGTTGTCAAGTTATGTCGTCAAAGTGGACAACATTTCAGTATATTTTTTTTTAATATTTATTGTCAGCCTATTTGTAATGGTTTAATGCGTTTTTATTGTCACGTCAAAAAGTGAGTGTTGCAATACTGTCACGTACTTACGGGCTCTCACTCACTTTTTTTTTAATCTTTACTGTGTAATGATTTCTCACATTTTCACCATCCATTAAAATAATATTTAAATGAAAATGGGTGATCTGTAAACAAATTAGTGGATGACTAAAAAGTAGAGACACTTGTTAAACAAATTGTGGTCTTCCACATTGCAGAGTTAGAGCATTCACAGTCAATCCACCAAATCCCCTCCATCAAATTACATTAAAAATCACTACTCAACCTCTAAATCTTCTCTCTCGTAATTAAAATAATAATACTTTTATCATACTTTTATCATTATATTTTCTCTCTCCTTACTCACAACCACTTCCAAAAATATTAAAATATTTTTAGGGGCGAACAACTTTTCATATTTAGGGGTAAAAGTGTTCCCACCAAATATTCTCTATATCCTCCACTCACAACCACTTACACTCACCCCATATAATTTGGTGAACACACTCACACAAATTTGGTTCCCGGGTTGTGAATGCTCTTAGGCAGCTAATGCCCAAAGCCAACGCCCACTTGTAACGCCCCTAACTAAGGGCTTGAGCGATGTTTCACAATGGGGTCATATCCAGATCAGCAGGGGCGTGACTCCATTACACATAGCCTTACATTATGAATAAAAAAAAAGGAAACAATAGGGTTCTCTAAAAGGTAACATTAAACAAGGATACGAGAAACCCCTCTCAACTATCGAGCAAAACACTCCTTGGCACGTGATTATCTTTTATTTAATGTTGTATCCATACTGCGAGCACAAGCATGGACAATACGTATTACAAAAGTCAAGACACGCAAGTAGGGCTGTTCACGAGCCGAGCCGATCCGAACGGAGCTTTGCTCGTGCTTGGCTCGTTTACAAACCGAACGAGCGGAGCGGCTCGTTTACAATCGAGCCAAAAACCGAACGAGCATTCTTTGAGCGCAAATTTTCCGAGCGAGCGCCGAGTGAGAATCGAGCGGAGAATAAGATGGACGATTATAAAATTGGGATGTTTCCTTCGATGTTTTCATAGTCGGGTGACAACTAAGGTCAAAATATCCGATGATAACATTAATATTGAGATCTCAGTGTCCAAGAATGAGGCTTAGATTGAGGCTTGTGAGGTGATGAGCATACGTCAGACAACAGTTGTTGCATTGTGACGTAGGTGTGATATCAAGCGGCAATTAGCGATGGACGACTATTAACATAAAGAAGTCAAGACTCTCACCTCATGACTTATTGTTTTACTATTAAATCTAGTGTTAACTTTTTTTATTGTGTTAAGTAGGCTGGTTATATTTGGTTTGCATATACTAAGTCAAATCCAATAGAATCTTATATATAAAGCCATAAATTTACCTGTAATTGTGTGTATATTTATTATTAAATAAATAAAAATTTATTCGAGCCGAACCGAGCCGAGCGTACCTTTGCTCGTGCTTGGCTCATTTACAAACCGAACCGAGCCGATCGGCTCATATACAACCGAGCGGAAGATCGAGCGAGCATTTTTCGAGCATTTTCCGAACGAGCGACGAACGATCCACGAGCGGCGAGCGATTTGAACAGCCCTACACGCAAGGACACCTAAATAGAACATACAAGCGTGCACTCTCTCTCTCTCTCTCGTACAACTCTTTCAATATTTGGGTTGGAGTCTAGTATCACTTGGATCAAGCCTTATTCAGTGTGAATAGTTGTATAACGACACGATCCAAAGGATCTTGAAACACCATATGGGTAATTCTATATATTCAGGGGCTATTTGGTTAATTAAGTGCTGAGTCATTAAGGGGTCTAAACGATTAAGTGCCAAATGTTCAGCTGTACACAAAGTCTGAATGGTTCAGCTCTTAATCATTTCATTTAGAGTCTTTTTTAGGATGAAACAAACAGTCTGAATGCTGAACCATTTAGAGCTGGATGGTTAAGAGCCTCATTAAGAGGCTACCAAATAGGCCCAGTTTATCAAGTTACATGCATTTGGATCATCGTTGTTCTTGAGCACAATAATCACTAAGGGGCTGTTTGATTGATTAAGTGCTGAATCATTAAGACGTCTGAATGGTTAAGAGGCTTTGAATGATTAAGTGCTGAATGATTAAGTTAACCAATTCTGAATGATTTAGCTCTTAACTATCCATTCAGGGCCTTTTTTTTGTTGAAACAAACAGTCTGAATGCTGAACCATTTAGAGCTGAATGGTTCAGAGCCTCATTAAAAGGTTACCAAACATACCCTAAATCTCTATGGAGTATGTTACTAGAATACTTGCATTGCATATTTCATTAAATTAATTAAATAAGAAAAAAGATATAACTCACACACATTAATAATTCAAAATCTACATTGGACTTCTGATCTTCAACCTTGTTAAATTACATATTACAATAAAAATGAAATTATAGTATGCATAAATAACCTAACCCAAGCAATTTGTAGCCATTGTTACTTTAGCTAAAATCGCTCTAGCATCTCCAACATAAGATAACGGGATCTTATTACATTAAGGGGCTGTTTGGTTGATTAAGTGTTGAATCATTAAGAGGTCTCAATGATTAAGAGGTCTGAATGGTTAAGCGCTGAATCATTAAGTTGGACCTCTTAATGGTTAGTTTTCTTGTCCCCACGTTGGTAGATGAGCCTCATTAAGATTCAGCCTAGTTCAGTGTTTAATAGTTCAGTGCTTAATGGTTCAGCAACATCCCAAATCTTAATGATTCAGACTTAACCATTTCATTCAGAAGCTGAAACAAACGCACTGAATGCTGAATCATTCAGCGCTGAATGGTTAAGAGCCTCATTAATAGGCTACCAAACAGCCCTAAGTTACAAGTTAATAGCTTAATCAACTATGTTTGTAAACATTCACATAGTTCTTTATTTGTACTTTTGTAGCCACAACTTCCATTAGTTTCCCTACAAAAGCTACAAATTATAAGCAAAGAGAGTGGTACAAGATAGTCAGAAATGTTAATGACCATATTGAACAACAAATTTAATCAACCTTACAAATCAGAAAATCTGACCACTTTTAGCCAATGTTTGTCCTTTGATAAGATAACCCAAAATGTTCTAAAACCCTTTAAATTATTTTGGTTCCAATAAATGCAACCCAATTGCTCCACAAGTGATAATCCAGTTAGGATCCGCTACTTACTAACGACTGAATCAATTGTGTGGTCATTTGTACCGTCTAGTTGATTGAATTTCACAAACACATTGCGCCAAAACGAATTCTTCCCTGAACAGCGGCGATGCTGGTTTTTGGCATCTAGCCACGCCGTCACCAACGCGATCTCCTCATTTACGTTCCACCGGACTATTTTTACGAGATGATTTGGTATAAGAAATTATGAGGTTTTACATGGTAAAAAGTGGGGTATAATTTGTAATCGTTAGGTTAGGCTACAAAACTGTGTTTCAGTATAAGATTGGTTAGAATTTGTGAAATTGAAAGAATTCTAGTGAAGCACCCCTCCAACTTTAAAAACTATTAATCAAGATTAATTGATTTCTAGTCGACCACCCACCTTATGGTGGAGTGGTACGGGAAGTGATGTAGAGACACTTGATCATTGTGGTCATGGGTTCGACTCTGATCCCTTCAGGTTTTACCGGTTTGCTGCCGTCGTGCCTTTGGGCGGGTATGCGGGCCGGGTTTTCTCTGGAAAAAGGAGACAGGTGGGTGCAGGCTTCGTCGTGCGGGTTGGGTTGCCTGATGGAGCTACCTTTCGTCAATAGATGCTGCGTACGGAATTCCCGGTGCATTCTTAGTTGCCCGTTCAAAAAAAAAAAAAAATTGATTTCTAGTCGGTATCTCACCAGACCCGCACCTAGGGCTGTTCAAATTGCTCGCCGCTCGTGGATCGCTCGCCGCTCGTTCGAAAAATGCTCGAAAGATGCTCACTCGATCCTCTGCTCGGATATAAATGAGCCGATTGGCTCGGTTCGGTTTGTAAACGAGCCAAGCATGAGCGAAGGTCTGCTCAGCTCGGTTCGGATCGAATAAATTATTATTTATTTATCATGTATACAATTATACATACAACCCAAATAATAGTAATATTTATAGCTATATATATAATATTTGGCCCAAGATAAACAAACTAGTAAAATATAACTAGCCCGCTTAATCCAATATAAATTTAACATTAAGTTTAATAATAACCCAAAATCATGAAGTAACAGTCTTGACTTCATTTTGTTATTAGTCGTCCATTGCTAAACATCGCTTAATATCACCGTATGTCACAATGCGAAACTTGTTCTCTATAGTATGCTCATCACCTCATTACCTTAAAATAAGCCTCATTTTCGGACACTCGAGCCTCAATATTAGGGTCAACAACGGAAAATTTGACCTTGGGTGTAACCCTGACAACGGAAACATTGAAGGAAACATCATAATTTTTATGGTTGTCCGAGTTACTCCCCGCTCGTTGTTCGCTCGGAAAAATTTACGCTCGAAGAATGTTCGCTCGGTTTTCGGATCGGTTGTAAATGAGCCACTCAGCTCGGTTCCGTTTGTAAACGAGCCAAGCACAAGCAAAGGTCCGCTCGGCTCGGCTCGTGAACAGCCCTACCCGCGCCTAGCTAGTGTGGAAGAAGAAAAAGGAACAAATGAAATTACATCCGATCTGTCTACCTACCCCTGTCACCAACCCCACCTCACCACCTGTTTATATATTTACCATCTTATTCCCATCCTATTCACCACCAAACTTAACCCACCCATGGCTTCCCATCTTTCTGGCATTTCTTACACATATCCCACTCATTCCTCCATCACAGACCAGTCTTCAGGAACTACCTCATTCAGATCAACAACCCTTTCTTTTTCTTCTACCCTCAATTCAACTCTTTCAATCAGGTATAATAATAATAAATAAATAATTACTTTAAACTTACTTCTTATTAATGTTGTCATTAAATTTACTACATTAGGTATTTAGTTATTTAGGTTTAGAATTATATATACATGATGATCGTACATGCTTAAGTACTATAGGGCTGCTAACGAGCCGAGCTCGGACAGGTTGGGCTTGAAGTTAAATGAGCTGATTTGGATCGGCTCGTTTATATCATAGTTGTTAAAAGCATCGTCTCTTGCGCCTAGGCCCATTTTTTAGGCGAGGCGATGCATTTGCGCTTTGAGTCGAGGAAATTGCGCTTTAATTCTCGAGGTGATGGTTTAGGCGCAAATTTCAGCTAGATTCCCAAATTTCGGAGAGTTTCAAGCCAAATTCGTTAAAATGATGGCTAGATTCCAGCCAAATTTCTACTTTTATCTAAGGAAAATTACTTTTATACACTAATACATCAATATTTTAAAACTTTTGATACTAACTAGATGAAAAATGGTATTATTTTAATATATTTTCGTATTTGCTTTTTTTTTTAATCTCAGGCCCTTGCTTTTTTTGCGCCTCGCGCCTAGTCCCCAGGCGAGGCCTATGCGCCTTGAGTGCGCCTAGTGCCTTTGATAACTATGGTTTATATTAATGTTGAGCGCAAGCTTGGCTTGTAAGAAGCTTGAGGAAGTGTTGTGTTTGTGTATATCTATGTGTTAGTATTTGGGATTTGGTTTGATTTTATATGGAATCGTGATATCGATTGCTTGAGTTGTTGTAGAAAATGTTAATTTAGGTGCTAAATGAAATGCCTATAAGAATTAGAAAGAAAATATATGCAATGAAGGAGTTGCATTCATTTTGTTATACTGGGCTTAACCCTAGGGCTGCTAACCATTGTTTTTAGAAGCGGATTAATTATCAAACCGGTCCACTGGTCGGATAGGTCAGACCAGTTTGACCGGATGTAAGAACAGGATGACATCCTAAATAATATAAAAATAAATGGGGTTAAAATGGGAAGATTTAAATCAAAATCCCGGTGCTCATCCCAATGGTCGGATACCTTGAACCAGGTTGGGCTCGGGCTTGAAGTTAAATGAGCCAGCTTGGCTCAGCTCGGGTTTATCTTCACGAGTTGAAATGTTGAGGTCGAGCTCAGCTTGTAAAATAGCTTGACAAAGCGTTGAAATGTTGAGCTCGAGCTTTGAGCGAGCCGCGAGTTTTTTTTTGAACTACTGTGTTTAAGCACACCAATCGATCACCATCTATGTAGATGATGATCTAAAGATATCTTCAACTGCACTAGTGACAATTTGGGGGTTACCATGTTGGATTCTCTATTAATATCAAATCTTGTGCTCCCAAGGTCAGCACTGAAGAAATGTGGTTTTCCTTTGAATTGCTTTAAAGAAGAAAACATTATCTACTCTTACTTTGTAATGAGAGCTATATTATTGCTTCAAATTAAATTAAAATAGGTTTAATAAGACCTGCTCACGCTAGGCTTTATACTACAAGGTCCACAATGTGATTGTTTTGGTTTTATTTTTAAATTGGAGTAGATCTTTGGAGACCAGAAGACATCACAAGTCCTCTACAGTTTGTTCAGCCGTAATATTAGACAGCCATTCTGAGCCCATGGAAGTTGATACCACTCTAAGCCGAGAGTCAACTCTGTAAAGCCTTCAAAAACAGTGGCTATAACTGACCAAGCAACTGCACTTGTAGAAGCTGGTGTTCCTGTCATCCGATTAGCTGCCGGAGAACCTGATTTTGACACCCCAGCTGTTATAGCTGAGGTGCTGATCTATCTAAATCCGTCTATTATTCGTTCAGTAGACTCTTTTCTTTGATATAGTTAGAATAATTATCTTTATATTTTAAACAGGCTGGAATAAATGCAATTCGCGAAGGTTACACAAGGTATACTCCTAATGCGGGTACCCTGGAACTACGAACCGCAATATGTAAGAAACTAAAGGGTGAGTTCCGTCATTTGTGTCATTGCGACAATATTAAATTATAGTCTCTTTTTTAATATATTTCTTTTATCTATTACTGTAGAGGAGAATGATCTTTCTTACACACCTGACCAGATTGTGGTTAGTAATGGAGCAAAGCAGAGTATACTGCAAGCAGTCCTTGCTGTTTGCTCCCCAGGAGATGAGGTTAATTGCTGTTTACTCTTTACTAACAGAAAAAAAAAAAAAACAATACAATAAAATAAAATAAAGAAAGTATAAGATATCAAATCATTTCTCTTACAATCATCATCCCTTTTCAGGTTCTAATTCCAGCTCCGTTTTGGGTGAGCTACCAGAAATGGCAAGATTGGCTGACGCCACACCTGTGATTCTTCCAGCTAGCATCTCAGAAAATTTTCTGCTAGATCCGAAGCTTCTTGAATCCAAGATCACTGAGAAGTCAAGACTGCTAATTCTTTGTTCTCCTTCTAACCCAACAGGGTCGGTTTATCCTAAGCAGTTGCTTGAAGAGATTGCTCGTGTTGTTGCAAAGCATCCAAGACTCTTGGTAGAATTGTCACATCTCAATCTCAGTTCTTACTTCAGATTACTTTTTTTTATATATATATTAGAGGTGCCAGATGGGCGAGTAGGGCAGCTTGGGTAGTGTCAAAACGAGATGGAACATTCATTTCTTAAGTATGGGTCAAACGGGTCGGGCCAACCTGCCAACCCCATCTGTGCCCATTTTTAAAATTATTGCTTTAATAATGAATGCATTAGTTATGATATTTTTGGTGTTACAATCAAGTTCTTTGAATCAAAACAGTTTTTTGAATGACAAACATTCGCTCACTCACACAATCTCGCTTGTCCCTATTGGGCCACCATAGTTTAAGATGATGTATGTATTGAAAACATTTTTTGGATGCTTTTCAACACATTCCCTGTTTAGCTAAAATTTTATTTGACCCATTCTACCCATTGGAGGAAAAACACAATCCAAATTGACCCATTCATGAGTAAACTACTTTTAACTTGAACCTTGATTTTTGTTGGTTTTGTTCAGGTGCTCTCTGATGAAATATACGAGCACATAATATATGCGCCAGCTGTACACACGAGCTTTGCATCTTTGCCTGGAATGTGGGAACGGACCCTAACAGTCAATGGGTTCTCTAAGGTACACAGTTGCATTATCGATTTCATTTTGTACAATGCACTAAAAAAAAGTGTATTATTTAATAACTGAACATCTATTATTAATGATCATCCATGGAATATCACATATTTACCCTGGCTACATTTGGGCAGGCTTTTGCAATGACTGGTTGGAGACTTGGATATATTGCTGGTCCTAAACACTTTGTGGCTGCGTGTAATAAAATTCAAAGTCAGGTACATAATATCACATTAAACCTTCTTTAAGAAACCATTATTCATTTGATCTAATTATTGAATATGATATCTTCCACATAATGACACAACTGGTCCCTCTTCATTTTTGGTTCAGTCAACTTCAGGTGCTAGTAGTATAGCTCAAAAAGCTGCGGTTGCTGCTTTAGGAATGGGTCACGCAGGTGGAGAAGCCGTCTCCCAGATGGTCAAAGCATTCCGTGAACGACGGGATTTTTTGGTCTCAGCATTTGGGGAATTAGACGGTGTCAAAATGTCTGAACCTCAGGTATAATTGCCATTTTGTTTGTGGACATTATAGTATGTGTTAGAATATATCAGGGTTAGGCCCATTAGTTTAGACCGTTAGGGGTGGGTTCTTGTCTTAGTGTTTACAGTCTACACACACACGTACTTGTACATTGCATCATACAAATCATCACAATGGTATATCTCTTTGACATTCATAGTGTGTGGGTTCTGATACTCGTGTTTTGCAGGGTGCTTTCTACCTCTTTCTCGATTTCAGCTATTACTACGGCACCGAGGTTGAGGGCTTTGGTTTGATTAATGATTCAGAGTCTCTCTGTCGGTATTTTCTGGAACAGGGTCAGGTAAATATTTCATAATTTTCCTAGTAACATTACCTGTGTGTCCCTTTTTCTATCACTACAAGGGATTAATATAAAACTGGTTTTCCATCAGTATGCATAAAGAATAATTTTCGTAGCTTTCATCACCAGAACTTGTGTATTACTTTTATTAAAATGTCTAAAATGCCCTCCAACATACACAACTAAAATAATCTTAGACTCAAATAAAACTATCATGTTCGAATCTTTGGGCGAAAAGAGTTGAAATATTGGGAATTTACTTATTATTTTTATTATTTCCAGGTTGCCCTTGTCCCCGGAGATGCATTGGGGATGACACTTGCATCCGGATTTCTTATGCAGCATCCCTCTCGACTCTACAGGCGGCTGCTGAGAGAATCAAGAAAGCTATCCTCACACTCAAGTCTCCTGCATCTGTCTGAATCTCTTCATATACTCCCAGACCAAGTTAATATTTCAAGCTATATATTAAGGTTAGGGGAAAATTTTCTTTTTGCATATGTGAGTGATTATGTGCTTTTGCATGAAATGAAATTTGTATTTGTATTAGTATTTTTCTTTGATAACTGTTATAATAGAAACTTTAGATTGTTATTTTGAACATAAAATGTATATCGATGACACACGCATGTACACCCATGAACTCACCATGCCCGCCCACCACTGACACATTATCCTTGTAAATATTAATGATATTATTGTTAGCGGACTAAACTCTAGCATTAGTTGCTATTAGACGCTACGTTTGGTCTAGAATGTAAATGTTTATAGTCTAGGGTAGTTTATGTCGATTCCTAGATAGTATAAATACTATTATACAACCCTAATCATTAACAATTAATTAACAATTAATCATAACTTACACAACATTTTCTTTGTCATTCCAGTTAAACTTGATACACTAGCTGTTCAGTAGTTTGCACTTAAGGACTTGGACACCTTGACTTAATCTAAGGCAAGGCTAATTTGTATAACATCATATTCAATGTTATGGCATATAGTTCTCTCGTCTTTTAAGTTAAGTTCATCATTATGTCAAATTTGTGGGGAGGTAAACTGCGTGGGGATAGCGCTCTTGTTCAGGCAAACGAAGGAAGGTTGCTCCTACTAGACGGGAAGCGCAAAATATTCCACCATTGGTGTTCGAAACCAAACAAGAGCAGGACTACACACGTGTCGCTAAAGGCGTGTGTTCTTTGTAATCATTAGTTTCCACATACTACTCTTGACATGCCAATGAAGTATTCTTAGGATATGTAGATAGTGTAAGAATCTAGAGGGGTGAATAAGTTTTATCTAGATTTAATGAGGGCTTTTAGATATTTATGTAATATCCGACCACTCGTGCCATCAATATTGTCCGCTTTACCCTGATGGTTGCCTAGCCAGGAACTCGTGGATTTATTATTGGTTGCCCTAGTGGAGACTTTTCAGGAGGTCACCCATCCTGGTACTACTCCCGGTACTACTTCCACCTGAGCACGTTTAACAATGAAGTTTTCATCTGCTCCACAATCAATAAGTCCAAACACGTTGGTGATTTAAGAGGCAAGACATTCGTTTATGGTCCATGTTAATCTTCTCTGTTTCGTTACAGATTATATGTCAATAAGCAAAGAGTTTAACGTGTAGAGGTATCATCAAATAAATACAACGATTTTATAGTGATTCGGGTGGATAATAACAAACCCATATTACCACCACTCCTTGACCTCTCAGCAAGAGTTCTTTGTTAGTCTTCTCTATAAACTAATTGAATACACAAAGTCTTGTCTAAGATGATAGAGATCAATGCAAGTTAATCTAATGAGGTGAAATCACCTATGCTTCTCCATTGTTGTAAGTTGGAAAAAGATTACAATAACCTTCTTACTAGTCTAAGGAGTAATCATCTCTTTAGTTCTCACAAATTTGGTAGTGATCCCTACTCACAACTTACATGTATAAGTTTGGTACTAACCAATTACAATGTAGATCACACAAACCCTTGTCTTCTTCAAGCTCTTGATCTTGATCTTATTATTTCGTGTTGCAAGTTTGATAAAATATCTAAACGGAAGACACTTGCGAAAAATGTGTATTTTTATTTCTTGATTTTTGAAATTGTTGGTCAGTACAGATCTTTCTCATAAATCTTTTAATCCTCTATAATAAGGTAAAAATGGATAGTGACATTTGCTAAATATGCAAGACACCTTTCGTGTTTCTTAAACTTTTGAATATTATCATACTTGATTAAACATATGGATTATCTCTTATTAAAAAATATTCCTTTCAAATTACTTTTTTTATAAACCTTTGAGTAAACTAATTGACGCTTTATAAAACTTTGGCTTGGTATAAAACTGTGCAAACACTTAATTTTAGTTTGTAAATCTTTTATTTTTATAAAAGTGTAAAGTTTAAAAGCAAGTTTGTGGACATTTGTTTTAATATTTGCTCTAGTCAGGTTCATAACATTTAAAAAGATTATATTTTATGTTTGAAAAAGTTATATACTACTTTGTCAAATGGTCTGCTTCATAACTTTCGCCATTTTGTCCGGAGTAAATAGCCATTTTCGTCCCTGTGGTTTGGTCCAGTTTGCCACTCCAGTACAAAAGTTTTTTTTTTCGCAATTCCTTACCTGTAGTTTGGATTTTTTTGCCAAATTCGTCCTTTTGACTAACTCAGTTAAAAAATGTCGTTAGTGTCAGGGGTAGTGTTGTCTTTTTACACCTCAGGGACGAATTTGGCATTTAAACATATTTATTTTTATTTTACAATTATGTTTTCTAAAAAAAAAAGAACGCGTGCGTCGAACGCATCTGTCAGGCGACGAAAATAAAATTTACATTTGATGGGTTTAGTTATATTTCTAATTTCGAATAAAACGACTAATTTTTATAACTAGTTATCGAGCCTAAATCTAAGCTGAGACGTTTCGCGAGATTACGGGTTCGATACGCGGTGTCTACCTACCAAACTCTAACCCTAGCTATTTAAAGCCTTTATCTTCTTCTTCCTCATTTGTGCAGCCACCATACCGCCTCCCATTCTCTCTCTACTCTCTCTCATCGAGCTCTCTCTCTCTACCATCTCCCCCTAACCCTCTCTCGCTCCCTCTGTTACTATAGACAACCGGCCGCCACCAAGCTTGGTGGTGACGGCGGCGGCTTCCAGGCCAAAAACGGGCAGAAACAGTGACGAATATGGACAGGTTCGGGTTAGATTGTGGTTATTCGGTGGAAAGGGTTTTGTTTCAGTTGGGTTCCGATCGGGTTGTAGTTCCAATCGTGTTTATTGGTGAGTCCGGTGGTGGTTTTGCTGGTGGTTCAGGTCGGTTATAGACGTGGTTGTGGAAGGTTTGGGGTCAGATCTTGGTGGTGGTTGGCCGGAGATGGTGGTGGTTGTAGGAGGTAGCAGCGGCGGTGGTTGGTTTCGGGTCTGGTTAGGGGCTCGGGTCAATCTGGGTCTTGGTTCAGTAATGGTTGTGCTCGGTTCTGGTATGGCGGCTCGGTATGGGTTCGTAGAGGTGCAGAAAACAAATGGTGTATTCAGTTTATATAATGGATGTTTAAAAGACGTGTTTTGAGTCGTTTTAAAGCTTCCGGTTGGTTACATTCATAAAACTCGATTAATTACACGGTTACAACTGTTTAAATGCACGATTAAGACACAGAATGGATAGGAACAGGTGGAGAGACGTATGGGCGCGATTAAAAGTCAAATAAAACATTTAAAATCAATTTATGGTCTCGCCGGAGATTGACGGAATCGCCGGAATATGTGAACGGAAAAAAAAAACGGGGAAGCAGGAGAGGGAAATCAAAATTTTTAAACTTTCATCATTTGGCAAATTCAGTCCCTCAAGGTTAACTGAATTTTAAATGCCAAATTTGTCCTGAGGTGTAAAAAGACAACCCTACCCTGACATTAACGAGATTTTTTAACTGAGTTAGTCAAAAGGACGAATTTGGCAAAAAATCCAAACCACAGGTAAGGAATTGCAAAAAAAAAAACTTTTGTACTGGAGTGGCAAACTGGACCAAACCACAGGGACGAAAATGGCTATTAACTCTTTGT